>JAOSBN010006508.1:0-18891 GCA_027563595.1 Erythroxylum suave | reverse complement strand
TTGTGAGCCACTATTTTGGTTTTATCTCTGTATACCTACTATTTGTAATAGTGGAAGAATTATTCTGAATTTTTGTCCGTGGACGTAGCCCAAAGTTAAGGGTGAACCACGTTAAATATTTTGTGTCTATTTTGCTCATTTTATTTTGCTTTTTTTCCAAAATACATCCGCTGCGCCCAACAATCAGAAGTGGATGCTTCATCATCCCCCTTCTGATGAGTTCTTAAAGGAGAGTTTAGAATTACATTACCTGTTGCAGGAGCATTCGAGGTTCCCTCTGAACCACCAAAGTTATCCCCATCATCAAATTGGAATGCCTAAATCCCGCTTTTAGCCCGACGTTCTAAGCCCCCTTTCTCCCCTTTTGTCGCTGCTTGTGAATGAAGCCCAAGCACACACTCTGCTGTAATATCCCTACCTTTCTTCGCCTACTTTCTTCGTTTCCTCATGGCTCCAGAGCCATAGAAAGGATCGGCAAGAACCAACCGTAGCTCCCCCAACTATCGATACCCACTGGACTATCAACTCCCACCACATAGGCGGCCAACCCTGGACGTCTCTGAACTGCCCACACACTCTGCAATTCCAATCCCTACCCTAGATAGGTACCACCTACTAAAATCGACATAAGCAAGACCTAACACAAGTGCCTTCTAACAGACAGATTGAATAACAAGCTTATTAAAAACCTCTTATTAAAAATATTCATGATTGAATATTTGTGAGTTCTATAAATTTCTAAGTCCATTTGTGTTTATGAAAATTATGCTAACATGTAGTATTAGAGCATGGTTATAAGAAATTTATAAATGAATCTCATTTAATGTAGATTTCTCATGATTAAGAGAATTTTATGAATCCTAATATGAAATTTTAGAAAACCATAATTTTCATTTTTCAGGGATTTTATGTTTTGAAGGAGTAATTCATATCTGTATGGAATTAAAGAAAAGAATCAAAAAATTGTTTTGATTAAAGTCCCAATGTAGGTGACGTGGCCATTGCCAGGAGTTGGGCATTCAACCAGTGCCCCAACACTAGGCATTCAACTAGTGTTAGGTGCCGGGAAATTCCAGCGCTACAAGTAATTATTTTCCTTTAAAATTTTTAAATTCCAAATACTATGTTTTAAAATTCAGTTACTCATAATTTGATGCTACTTAATTTTATTTTTATGGGTAAAATAAAACTCATTGCTAAAGAATACTTTTTAAATTGACCAAAGGTGGTTTGTTTATTTTTTATAGTTAATGAGAATGAATGTAGGTAATGTATATATAATTAATTTTGTTTAGATATCTAAAGACAATAAATATTTCTAGTTGGTGTCCGTGTGATTGTCAAATTATGTACATATTAGCATCATTATGTGTTATATGGTATGTTAATAGATTGCCCAAAGGTAAACTTTAGTATACAATTTATGAAAATCATTATGTGTTGTATTCTATTCTGTGTTAATGGATTGCCCAAAGGTGAACATTAATATGCAGTTTATGAAGTTTTTCTGAATCTGTGTAGTATATTGTTGTTTGACTCAAAGCATTAATGTTAAGTTTTAATTTCCAACAATAGCTATTTCCATGCATCTAAATCTCTCATCTATCATGTTGTTTAATAGATTTAACTTCTCTGAATGGAGTGAACAAATCCACTTATATCATAAAGTTTTGGACTTGGATTTGGCACTCAGAAACCAAATGCTTCTAAATGTTTTGGGCACTAACAAGGAGAAAATCTATTTTAACAACTGGGAAAGATCAAACATGTTGATTCTGATGTAACGACGATGAAAATTGTTGGCAATATTAAGTTTGCTTTTCCCAAAACTGAAAATGTTAAAGAATTACTTAAGTTTGTCAAAGAGCGCTCTCAGACTGCTGACAATTCTCTTGTTGAGACTCTTATAGGTATACATGGACCTTTATAAAGTTTGATGGATCACATATTATACACGAACATGTTATTGAAATGAAAAATATTGCAGTAAGACTTAACTCCTTAGGAATGAAAATACATGAAAGCTTCCTTGTATAGTTCATCTTGAACTCGTTATCATTTGAGTATGGTCCTTTCCAAATGAACTATAACACCATGGAGGACAAATGGAATGTCCAAGAGTTGCACGATATGTTGGTTTAGGAAGAGACTAGACTCAAGAATCAAGGAAGTTACTCCATTAATTACATTCAAAATTAAGGAGCTGGTAAGAAAGGTGGAAAGAAGCATAAGAAGAAAGCGAAGGGACCTTGAAAGTTAGTGGGAGATCATCTTAGATCCACAAGAAGGAACATGATGAATGCAAATGTCATTTCTGTAAGAAGGTTGGGTATTTCCAAAAGGAGTGTTTTAATCATAAGGCATAGTTTGAGAAGAAAGGTAAGTATAATGCTTATGTAAATTTTGAAACAAACCTTGCAGAATTTTCTTTTAATTCTTGGTGAATTGATTCTGGTTATACTACCTATGGTTTTAATACCTTACAGGAATTCCTTATGATCGAAACTATAAGATCAAATTAAAGGATTAACTATATAGGCAATCAAATGAGAGTTATAATGGAAACTGTTAGGATTTATTGCTAAATCCTAGACATTAGATATCATTTGGACTTATGTGAAACTTTTTATGTACATACTATATCTAAGAATTTAGTTTTTTTGGGTCCAAACTTGATGGAACCAAATATTATTTTAAATTTGGGTATAGACATAACCACATGATTGATAGCGGTGTATTGTGTGATGGTTTATATAAATTAAACCTAAATGTTATTTATGTTAAAACTTTATTGACTTAGAATCCCAATATTGGTATTAAACATAGTTTGATTAATGATAGATATGCTTACTTGTGGCATTAGTGTTTGAGACACATTTCCAAATAGTACTTCCTTAATTGAATTTTATTAATCTTAATATTTTTATGGATTGAATTAAAAACAAACAGAACACACATTAAAGAAAGGAGTCGTAAGAAGCACTCAGCTTCTTAAAATAATTCACACTAATATGTGTGGACGATTTGTTGTGCCCACTTTCAATAAAAAAAATATTTTAATCATCTTTATAGATAGTTATTCACGTCATGAATATGTTTATTTGCTAAATGATAAATATCATGTTGTAAACACCTTGAAGGTTTATAATAATGAGGTTAAAAGGCTAAGTGATAAACCTTATGTTGTAAACACCTTAAAAGATTATATTAATGAGGTTGAAAGGCAATTAGATAGGTCTGATAAAGGTTGTGAATATTATGGTAAGTATAATGACAGTGGTCAAAATCTTGGTATTTTTTCTTAATTTCATGAAAGATATAGTATTTGTGCATAATACACAATATCAGGCACACCATAGGAAAATGATGTGACAAAAAGGTGTAATAAAACTTTGTTAGATACGTTTAGGAGTATGATGTGTAATCTATCATTACCCACTTCTTTGTAGTGATATGCTATAAAAACTGTCATGTACTTATTGGATAGGGTTCCAAGTAAGGAAATTATAAACACTCCTTTTAAATTATAGACTGGAAGGAAATTGAGTTTAAGGCACTTGCATGTTTGGGGTTACTAGGAAGAAATTAGGCATTATAATCCACACGAAAAGAAAATAAAAGCGAGAACAATCAATGACTTCTTCATTGGTTATCTAGAGAAGTCTAAAGGATATATATTTTATTATCCTAACCATACTACAAGAATTGAGAACACTGAGAATGTCAGGTTCATTAAACATGGTGAGACTAGTGGGATTGAAACACCATGTATAGTGGATACTCAAGAAATGGGATAGCTAGGGATGTTAATTTGGCTAGGTTTGAGCAAGCCACCCGACCGTAATTTTAAAAATAATGTCATTTTTTACGTTTTTTAAAAAAGTACATATATATATAAGGTGGGTTAGGTTGCTCACAGCGGCCCGTCAGTCGGGCTGGGTCATGGGCCACCTAGCCCTAGCCTAGCCCACCCCTGCTCATTGACATCCTTAGATAGCAAGTCCTTAAGGCTTTGAAAATTTCTATGGCTTGTACACCTACTTAAGTTATTGCTCCACAAATTATTAAACTGTCTAATAATCATAAAGAACAATAAATTAATGAACTTAATGTTCATAATAAAGTTAAACATGAAGTGAATGAACCTACAGTAGAAGAACCACAACAAATAACATTAAGAAGGTCTTAAAAAGAAAGATGACCATCTATTTCTGTTGATTAATGGCATATCTACACGAGGTAGAAAATGACTTAAGAATTGATAATGACCTAGTGGCCTTCTCATAAGCCATGAATAGTGAAAATCGTGATAATTAGTTTGGTTCTATAAAAGATAATTTGAAATCAATGGAATATAATGGTGTCTAAGACCTTATGTAATTACTAGAAGGTTATAAGAGAATTAGATATAAGTGGGTCTTTAAGACCGAATGTGATTCTCTTGATAGCTTATAACATTACAAGGCCAGACTAGTTGCTAAAGAATTTACTTAAAAAAATGACATTGAATATTAGGAAACTTTTTCATCAGTCTATAAGAAGGATTCACTTAGTATTTTATATTTGTGATTTGCATCATGTTTTAGGGTTTAATTTGTTATGTATTAAATGTTAAATTGAGTGTTTAGTTTGTATTTAGGTTAGGATTGTGTTAATTTATGTGTTTAAGTGTTTTTACGGGTTAGTATAAATCTTTATGCTTAAATGTTATGTTTTTGAGGTACCTTGATGTGTTTGTTAGTGTTTCAAGGTCAACGTAAAAGAATGGAGAAGTTTCGAGACTTTTGGACTAAAACCACAACCCATGATCGTGGCACACGATCATGATAGAAAGATGTGAGCCAAGATACCCCAGGCCACGATCGTGGCAGAGAGCTTTGAACCATACCATAATCAGGATACTTGACAGAGAGGGTAAACGCTGACCACGACCGTGGCTTGCATTAGGCAGACACAAAAACAACTAAAAATGTCAAGTTTAGAGGGACTTTTGAGACCGTTTTAACCCCGAATCAACCCTAGGATTGCCAAGGTATTTGAAGGACATGAAGAATATAGAGAGGGAGCTTTACCACTACTACAAAACTTTAAAGAGAAAAAACTTTGAGAGATCTAGAAAGAGAAGAAGGAAGAGAGAAGAGGAAGACGATGATGACTCGATGTGCTTCCTGGAATAATGAGCTTTCCAAAGACGTGGCCTCCTATCATCCATTTGAGTTCTACTTCCTATGTGTTTAAGTTTTATTTGATTATAGAATTGAGATATATAGTTTAATGATAAAATTGAATTGTGATTGATGTTTTATACTCACTTTTGGAACATTACTCTTGATTTAATAAAAACTAACTATTTTATATGTTTATTGAATTAATTGTGGTTTGATTCTGCACTTCATATCTCGATAATAAACTAAGAAGATGAGTCCAGAGAAAACGCAACTGAAAACGTCAAGTTTCGAGGGACTTTTCAGACTTTTTCAATCCCAAATCAACCCTTGGGCTGCCAAGATATTTAAAGGACATGAAGAATATAGAGAGGGAGCTTTGATCAGCCACCACTACGAATCCCTAAATAGAGAAAACTTTGAGAGATCGAGAAAGAGAAGAAGGAAGAGAGAAGAGGAAGACGATGCAGTTTCGACATGCTTCCTAAAATAAGGAGCTTTCCAAAGTTGTAGCCTCCTATTGTCCATTCGAGTTCTATTTCCTATGTATTTTAGTTTTTTATTATAGAGTTGAGATATATAGTTTGATGATAGAATTGAATTGTGATTGATGTTCTATACTTACCTTTTTAAAGATTACTCTTGATTTAATGAAATCTAATTGTTTTATGTGTTTATTGAATTAATTGTGGTTTGATTCTGCACTTCATATCTCGATAATAAACTGAGATGACGAGTCCAAAGAAAATGATTAAATTAGGCTAATGAGAGTTAGGTAATTTAATAGATTCGGAATTAAATCAGGTTAGTAAATCTTATGTAGAGAGATCACAGATAGATTTCTAATTGTTTATTAGAGAACTTAAGAACTGATTAGGTTTTGGAACGGTTTTTAATTGAGAGATTACAACTCCTCATAATCTGATTAGGGTTTATGATTTAGGATTCAATTATAACTTGAGAGAGTAATTGATTGTAGGACCTTCTAGAACCATTAATTCGATAAATCATAATTGGTTAGTTAGCATTAAAGATGGATAAGTTTCCCTTTTTCCCTCTTGGTTAACTCACTAGGTTGAATTCTAGGGTGCGTTATCATTGCTCGACAATTCAATCAACTTCCATTAATAGTTATTAGCTGATTATTTTTGTTAAATGTTAAATGTTAAGTGTTAATTGTTAATTATTGTTTTGTTATTAATTGGGTTTAGTTGATTTATTTAGTTATTATGTTTAATTTCATTGTTTGTTTAGGATTTGTTTAATAGTTTTCGAACTTAGATTTTAGGACTAGATTAACCATCCTCGTGTGATCGATACCTTAGGTACTACACGAATGACCCGTGCACTCGTTGTATTGTCGAGTTTGTAAATATTAAAACTTAGCATATGTAAACCGTCGACGAAGTTTTTGGCACCGTTATTGGGGAGGCAATAATTTAGTTCTATAGTTTAAGGCGTTAGTTTAGATTAGTTTTAATTTTAGTTTTCGTCCTTTATTTTATTTCAGAAATTGTGCTCTTACATGAACATAAGAGTCACGAGAGGTTCGAGTCATACAGTGGAGATGTTAGACTAAGATATTACATGATTAGAATAAACCTTTAGGAAAGCACGACTAGGAGGAGAAGAAGACATCGGAAAATCAACAGTGGCCGAGGAGTTCCAACAAAACATGGACCATAGAGCTAACTAAGGACAACATCAAAGGACCTGATGGACTTCGTGAGGCTGGGGTTCAACACTACGAACCAAGGAGTGGCTAGGTCACCTATTCAAATAGCTTCGTTCGAGATTAAGCCAACCCTCCTTACTATGCTTCAGCAAAATGTACAATTCTACGGATTGGCTAATAAGGATCCCAACATACACATTATTAATTTCCTCCAGATCTATGATCCTTTTTGGTATCATCAGATGTCAGAAGATGCAGTACGAATCAGACTATTTTCCTTTACCCTCAGAGATAGAACAAAGGCTTGGTAGCATTCACTGAGCTCAACCAACATTACGACATGGGACCAACTAGTTCGTTCCTTTTTGGACACGTATTTTCTGTTGACCAAGATAACAAAGATTATTAAGGAAATTACTAATTTCCAACAAGGTGATGGGGAATCAATCTATGAAGCATGGGAAAGATATAAGGACTTACAACAGAAGTGCCCACACCATAACCTACCCAAGGAGTTCCTGTTACAGACATTCTATAATGAAATGAACCCACCCACGAGAGGTACAATGGACGCAGCTTTTGGAGGATCCTTGATGCAAAAAATTGTTGATGAAGCGAAGGAGCTGATTGAAGAGATGGTAAGCAACAACTGCTTGTGGAAGAACGAGTGGGGTAGGCAACCAGCTACTCCCAGAGAGTAAAAGGGAATCTTCACGGTCGATCAGATGACAGAGATGCAAGCAAAGATCGACAACTTAACAACATGAAGGTGTCATCCTCTGCCCAAGTGAAAGTTGTACAATTGAAGTGTGAGCTTTATGGCTAGATTGACCATGATATCGTGGACGACTATTTAATAAAGGAGAGCCATCAGAAGCAAGTCAATTACATGGGGCCGTAATATAGATGAGGAGGTGTAACAATCCCTATTCTAACACTTACAAACCTGGGTAGAAGAATCACCTTAACTTCTCCTAGTCGAACAACAATGAAGGACAGTTCAAGCCTTAGGGACAATTGAGCTTTCAACAAGATAAATCAAGCTCGATGGAATCAAAGTTAGATAAAATTTTGGATAAGATCGGAGGCATGAAGGATGCACATAGGATGCTTGAGAGCAAATTCGAGCAAGTTACGAAGAACCATGTCTCATCCATACATAAACTAGAAGTCCAAGTAGGCCAACTCGCAGAAGCAATGTCTACTCGTAATGTTGGAACTCTATAAGGCTAACCCGAAGGAATGTATCATGGCTATTAGTCAGACCCAGGATGAAGAACTTGAACAAGTGAAGGACGAAGGAGAAAGTAAAGAAGACCTTTCAAGTGAGCCCGTGATTGAGTCACCCAAGGAAACTCAACATGTATTTCCATTCCTTATTATGCAGTAGTAGGAGTTATATTGAAAGAGGGCAGCAGGGAACTTACTGGAAATTGAACAAAACAAGGTTGAGGAAGTGACAGAACAACTATAGACAGAGCTCAAATTAAAGGAATCCTTTTAAAAGAAGGTTAAGGAGCAAGTATCGAAAAAAGACCCTAACATCGCACAGCAGAAGGAGGACTTAAGGGACTTTTTCATCCCTTGCAACATCAATAGAATCATTATAGATAAGGCATTAGTGGATTTGGGTGTGAGTATAAACATGATGCCTTACACTTTTAGTCTGAAGTTGGAGTTAAGAGAGCTAGTACCCACTAAGTTTCTGGTAAAGACGGTTGACAGAACAATGTACAAACCGATAGGAATTATAAAGAATGTGCCAGTAAAAGTTGATAAATATATCTTTCCCACATATTTCTACATATTGGACATTAGCGAAGATGGGGACACCTTAATAGTTCTTGGACGACCGTTCTTGACCACTGTTCAATCATTGATGTTGATGGGGGCGAATTAACTCTGAGGATAGGAAAGGAGAAGTTGACCTTCAAGATGTCTAAAAGAGATTAAGAATCTCCTTCACCTGTAGTAGCTATCAAGGAACCTGAATCTCTAGGAGAATGGGAGGATATCGAGGATCCTAGGAAGGCTTTTAGGAAAAAGTGCTCGGGAAGGAGAAGGCGAGAGAAGAGAATTGTAAGGAAGGTGGGGACTATAGCATGGTAGCTCAAGTGCAAACTTTGAGATTAATAACTACGTACCATTGCGATCTGGATTCAAACCACTATGAGCTTAAAAGAGCGTCGAGCTACTGACATTAAAAGAAGCGCTACATGGGAGGCAACCCATGGAAAATTACTTTCATTGACTGTTTCGTTTAGAATATTTAAATTTCGTGGTTGGATGATTTTTTGTTTTCAAATAAAATGAGGAAGGAATAGAATTTCGAAATAATGTGGATGATTGATCAAGTATGAAAAGAGAGGTAAAAAAGGGATGCAAAGAATTAAGAAGTGAAATAAAAAATATTGGAAAAAGAACAAAGGAAGAAAAAATCAAAAGTGGTGGATTGCAGCCTGTGACCATGCAGAACAAGGGGAGCATGCAATTTTTAATGAAAATTTTACCATTTTACCTTTTTAACCACCTATTTGCTCAATTCTACTTCACTTTTACTTTTATTTTCACTTTCACTTTATCTCTCTAGACTACAAATGCTCTCACATCTCTCTAAAAATTTCAACCTTTTAATTTTCTTCCAAATTCTATTCAATCCCCAAAAATTACGTCGCGCATTAACCAATCTGCCTGAAGGGAGCAAGTTGGACTAAATCAGGTTGCGAGATGTGGGAGAAGAAATCGAACAGCATATTTTGGAGCACCCTTTCTAATCTACACTGAGGAGGAAGGTATTCATTTCAGATCCCTAAAATCGACAAATTGTAGCCCTTAGATACTTTGATTTCGAGACTCTCGATCGACTAGAACTGCGCGAGAAAGTAGAAAATCTAGCTGAGAGAATCCAGTAGGCCCACTTTATATGATTCCAATTTCCTATCTATCAGGAGCTCATGTTGGAATTCTTCACTTTATTGACCTATGACCTTAGGAACCCTAAGAAATTGTGGTTTATACTGAGAGGAAGAGTGTATAAACTAAATGTAGAAATCATGTGCGGTATATGTGAATTTTCTGAATCCGCCATTATCGATCAACATGAGAACTTTTATCCTTCTCAGTATTAGAATGAACTCACTGGAATTGAGCGATTTCACGCCAAGAATGCTCATAACAACATAATTAGGTGCCATGAACACTTGTTGTTCAACAAATTCATATGTCAGTTGGTTTTTGACAAAACAAAAACCCACAAGTGTTTTATAAAGGAACTATTTATGTTATGGTGTATGGGCCATAGCATTCCAGTTTATATATCCACACATATGCTAAATGCCATTGTTGTGACTCCACGTAAGAGGAGTAACAATCTAAATATGGGTTACCTAGTGTCTGTCATTACTGAATATTATGATAAGGACTATAGTGGATTAATTGTGCACTTAAATGACTTCCTAAACCATCACCACTTATAGTGGGTTGAAATCCTTAAGTCACCAGTCAGGCAATCTCAAGTTTAGCACCACATAGGCAAGCAAAAGAGGACTCTACCAATGAAGAGTCCGAGGAAGAGGAAGAGAAAGAATCGAGCTTTAAGAAAGTTCTGGATGCCATCTCCAACACCAACAAGATGATTGAGGAGAACACCAAAAACATGAGGGAAATGGTGTGGACACAACGATGCCAGAGTCAGTATATCTTACAAATTCATTGGTATTTTGAGACTCAGGGCGTTCAATTGCCACCTTCGACACCATCACCACCTCCATCTCCATGAGATTTTTGTCTAACCCAATTTTTCTTTTTCAAATTAACCTTCAGTTCTTTGTTTTATTTTTATTTATTTCTATTTTTATTTATTTTCTGTTTACCGTAATTTTATATTTCTTCTTGTCTTTTATTTGCTTGTTTGTTTCCTTCTCACATTGAAGACAATGTGTCGTTCAAGTGTGGGGAGGAATTATGTGTTTTGCTTTGTATGTGATTTGCATATGGTATGATAGTGCTAGGTTGTATTGTGTGAATTGTTTGAATGTGTCAATGGCTTAGGTTGATTGAAATTCATTTGATTTTGAACACAGCCTATTAGGTTATGAATAATCATTAGCTCATAAAATTAGTGAATTAGCATTCTTTAGATAAATATGCAGCTTAATTAGGATTTATTGTAAGTTTAGTACCCTTTAGATTGTCACATTCTTTCATAATTTGAGGCCTTTCAAACTTAAGTAGCTTTACTAGTTTTTTCATGGAAATGAGTAGCTAAAAACAACACGGTAGGTAATGAAAAAAATGTTTGTTTTGTTAAATAAATAACTATTTTGCTAGCCTTCGAATTATGAATAGAGCTAGTAGTCAGTTGAAAATGTGATAATAGCTGAATAATCGGATCGACATGCAATGTGTGACTTCACGTCAAAAAGCTATAATGACGTTTCAACCAAGCTGTTTAATAAACATGACTTAGTCGAGCAATTGGATTGACATTCATTATCAATGTTTGTCTCTGCGTAAAAAGACTAAGTCTATGTTCAATAATGAAAAAATGTGTGTTTTCTTAATAAACCTATCGGACTTGGAATAAGCTTGACTTTTTATGAAAATATACTTAGGAACAGTTACAAGTATGAAGGACCGAAAAATTATTAATGTATGTGTACAATTGAAAAGGGTAAATAAATTAACACTTGGATTTCGATTAAGTTGTATATTTAGTTCAAAGCCCCTAGACACAGATTTTGCAAGTTAATGATTCGAAATAACTCGAATGATTGTGATTAAGATTAAATTTATTTCATGAAGTTGAAGCCATTGTCTCATTATTGCATTGTGTGTTGTGTGTTGTTATATGTTTCTTTGTTTTGTTTGCTTGAGGACAAGCAAATATTTAAGTATGGAGATGCTGATAGTTATGATTTGCATCACACTTTAGGGTTTAATTCGTAATGTATTAAATGTTAAATTAAGAGTTTGGTGTGTATTTAGGTTAGGATTGTGTTAATTTATGTGTTTAAGTGTTTTTATAGGTTAGTATAAGTCTTTATCTTTAAATGTTATATTTTTTAGGTATCTTGATGTATTTGCTAGTGTTTTAGGGTCAATGTCGAAGAACGGAGAAGTTTCGAGGACTTTCGGGCCAAAACTACCACAATCGTGATAGAAAGATGTGAGTCAGGATACCCTAGGTCACGATTGTGACAAAAAGGGGTATATGTTGGCCATGATCGTGGCATACATCAGGCAGACACTAAAACAACTGAAAATGTCAAGTTTTACTACAAGGAAAATGCCATTTTGCAATGGAAATTATCGACGGAAAACAAAAATATTCCATCAGTAGAACATATTACCTACGGAATTTACTGACAGATCTTAGCGTCATAGATTCGACCATAGCTAATAATTACCGACAAAAAAAACCTATTTTTTGTCGATAAATTCAACTGTAAATTTAGTGTCGGAAAACTTTAAACCGTCAGCAAATATACCAACGATATATCGAGTGATTGACCGTCTCAAAATTTAGCGACAGAAGTACGTTTTTAGTTGGTAAATTTGCTTATACTTTACTACCGGATATGATATTTCGTCGATATTTAATGGTTCTATTATCGACAGAAGGTCCCGTTTACCGTCGGTAATTTGTTTATTTAGTTTCCAACGGAAATTTATTTCTGTCGGCAAATTTTTTAATTAATTTTTTTAAAATAATATATTGTAATTATATTTAAATTATAGTAAATGCATAATTTTAATAATTATATATTTATAATATACATTTAATTTGGTTAAATAGAAAATTTGATTAACGATTAAAAGTTAAAATATCTTAATTGATAATAAAAACATTAGATTGTAAATAATAAGTATTTGTAATACAAACTAAATGACCAAAAGTACACTACTGATCTGGAGATGGTGGATGCTCTAGTTGGTGCAATGACGTGTTGCCCCTACTCTTCAATTCATCCATCTCCTGACGGAGTTGAGCGTACAGTAGCATCGACTGTTATTGCTATGTTTTCGACTGTTGCAACTATTCCAATGTCTGTTGCAACTGAGTCGATGTCTGTTACAACTGAATCGACAATATCTGCACTGTGTTTTGAACTGCTTCTACTTGATTGGCGGTGGACTGTCTAGTAGTTGTTGCTACACTAGACGTGGAGGATTGCGAATAACAAGAATTTGTAAATGAACCTAAGCCGAACATCCTCCCACGACGATCCCTACCACCTACTACTTCAAGATAAGTGTCAGTGTCATCAACATTTTCAGATTGCTGAGACCGCCGTTCAATGGTTTGCTATATTTGATCCTATCAGAAAGCAAAGTTTGATATTAGTAAGTGATAATAATTAAGCATTAGTAATATTAAATAATAAATTTCACATACATTGAGTTCTCTATAATGATTGTTGACGAATGTCACCCCGTCATGCTTCTTAGTATGAGTGTGTAGAAATAGCTGACGGGGTGTAGATCTCATGCCTATAGACTTTTCCTGCATAAGAATAAAATGTTAATTATAAGTGAATTAGATTTTATAAAAATTTTGGTATAGTTTCCTCTATTTTTATGAAATCAACCCCCTATTGAACAAAAAACAAAACTAAAACTACATCCATATATATGGTACCAATATAACATTATCATTTTCAACAAGAAACACATATTTTTATTCCAAAATTCACACTTAAAATTCAATAGAAATATAAGTGAATTAGAATTTATAAAAATTTTGGCAGGGTTTCCTCTATTTTTATGAAATCTACCCCCTGTTGAACAAAGAACAAATTGCACCAGTATAGCATTATCATTCTTAACAAGAAACACATATTTTCATTCCAAAATTCACACATAAAATTCAATAGAAATACAAGTGAATTAGAAGTTATAAAAATTTTGGCAGGTTTCCTCTATTTTTATGAAATCTACCCCATGTTGAACAAAGAACAAAACTAAAAAACACAGCCATATATGGCACCAAAAACATATAATTTCATTCCAAATTTTGATACAACAAATTCAATTAAAATACAATAAAGAAAAGAGATGAGAATATAACTGTAAATTGTAGATACTTACAAGTCTCTATGCATGCTCTTGGTGGGTAATAGATCCTCCCGTATGTATGGGAAGGCTCTCTCCCTCGGGTCCTCCACATTTGTTGGCTGAATTACACTGTGAAATTGACATTGCCTCAGGTGATGTCCAATATTGCAGCCAACGACTCCATATTTCTTCAGAAATCTAAGGCGGTCGTACAGCCGCCCTGCGTATCGCACCAACAAAGTTGCGATAATGTGTACGCGCTCTGGACTCCCATACTTTATAGATGATCCCGTCCAATTGAGAATCCCAAAAAAATCATTTCTATAATAAAAGGAAAAATATTCAATAAATACTTTTGATGTAATAATATTTATCAAATTAATGTATAAAAATTTTAATTAAAAAAGGAAATAATAATTTGTATCGTACCTCAAACTCATGATAGTAAAATTCCTTTGTCGCTTGAGAGACATTCTTCCATACATAGCCCTTAGGATCAATCTTCTTCTTGAATTTCGATGCCATGTTTCTTGGACAAGGTCCAGATGGAAAAAACCTATAATATAAAAATAAATAAATTTATATCATTTTTAAAATTTAAACCTATAACTTAATTATAACATATAATGGTTCATGTATTTTCACTTACATATTATTGACAATTGTGATGTACTTTCGTCAATTGGGTCCCTTAGCTCTAGGCTGCGCGGTCGTCTCCTTCATCTGTATTATTTACCCCTGATACCTCTGTTGATATAGGGGTACTAAATGATAAAGGAGTGGTGCATGATGTAGTCTCATATGCCAGTGTAGTAGGTGGAGGGGGTGGAGGTGTTTCATCTGTAGGTGCTGCACTACGAGATCCTTCACCTCTACAATATAAACCTCCGAATCGTGGTCTAAAAAATCTTGATCGATGAGTATCTTGTCTCTTCTTTAGTGCCATATTTCAACCTGAAATCAATATTTGATTGAAGTTTATAGAAGTATTACATTTTCATTTCAATAATTGATTTGTTCATACAATATTCAATTATAAATACAAATTAATCACTATCATCACTAAATTGTAAATAAAAATCATCTTCTTGTTCTGAAGAATTTGAATCAAACTCTGGCTCTTCTTCAGATATCTAACCCTCTTCATCATCTCCAAATAAAATTTCAACATATTGATTACATGGATCGTTCAAAGGTTCATTATCATCATATACAACATATACATTTATTTCATAAGTCTCTTCCTGAAACGCTTCACTTTCAACTCTCTGTTCTCCTTTTTCACGTGATTTAAAAACATCTCTAACTTTAACTTTGCAAATAGCCAACCAATCTAACTTATCTTGTTGTAAGCTGGGAAAAGCGACATAATACACTTGGATCATTGCCAACACGAAAGGTCCAAAATGTCGAAATCTTCTTCGCTTGTTGATTTCAACTAGATTGTATCGGCTATGCACTTTTGTAACAACATTTGGAGTTTGATCAAACCACTCACAATTGAATATCACAATTTTCTTTATTGGCAATGCAGGGTACTCAATTTCAAGTATCTCAATTATTTTGCCATAATAATCAATCGCTTCTCCTTGTATGCAAACTCCACTATTTATTGTTTCCATACTATGACCCTGATATTCTATATGATATTTGTATCCATTAAAGAAATACATTGGATATGATTTAATAGTTCGCAAAGGTTCCTTTGCAAGATCACATATGAACTTGTTGTCTATTGAATTTTCTAAGGCCTATAGAGAAGAAAATATCATATTAAACAGTATAATGTCATCTGAACACTTAAATCTTATAATTCAATCATTTCAATATATTTGGAAGTGAAAACTTACATATTGCTCGAACCATCGAGTAAAGTGCCTTCCAACTTCTTTATTGATATCATCCTGTGATTTGTCGGATATATGAACACTTAATACTTATTACACAAAAGGTTGAACCTCTTCACAGTTCAATAAAATGTAACTATGGCCAGCTTCAATTTTTTCCTTTGTTAACATTCTTCTTGTTGACCTTCCCGGATAAGTGAAGATGGATAAGTTACCATCAATATCAATAGTTCCTCCCCTATCGTAATTAGGAGGAATTTTTCTGTCTCTTGTGTGAACATGTGACTCAAAATAATGTGAATAAAATGTACTAACTTCCTCTACTAAATAAGCATTACATATCAAACCTTCAACTCTAGCCTTGTTCTTCACATTTTTCTTTAAGTGATGCAAATACCTATATAAGTGAATAGGGTTATGCGAATTTATTTATGAAAACATGGTAAAATGACTTCAAGAAAGGTTCAATTTTGTTGAATTACGTACTTCTCAAATGGATACATCCAACAATATCGCACTGGATTGACTAGTTTAGCCTCGTGTGCTAAATGGACAAGTATATGCTCTATACAGTCAAAGAAGTTTGGAGGAAATATCCCTTTTAACTTGCATAAAATTACTAGAATTTTCCTTTCCAATTTTTCCATTTCAAATGATGTTAAGCTTCTGAAAAACAAACTTAATTCTGTTATTGCTTCCCAAACCTTATTCGGTAGCAACTCTTGAAATGCTATTGGAATTAGCCTTTGCATAAACACATGAAAATCATGATTTTTTATCCCAAATAATTTGTACTTCCACATTTCCATACACTTTGCTAAGTTTGAAACATAACCATCGGAAAACTTTAGACTTCTCAACCATTCACACAATATTTCCTTCTGCTTTTTGTCCAAACTGTAACATGCTTTCAGATATTTTCCAATCCGAAGATCTTTATGTAATTCATTCCTTCTACAAAAAAGCTTTAAAACAGCTTGTGATTTTGCAGTGTCTTTTGTCGTCCCTTCAATATTCATTATGGTATTGAACAAATTGTCAAAAATAGTTTTTTCAATGTGCATCACATCTAGATTGTGACGTACCAAATTCGTTTTTCAATATGGAAAATCCGAAAAGATGCTTCGTTTTCTCTAACCAAAGTTTCTACTAATGCTTGTATTAATTTCATCAGCTTCAAATTTTGTAACTTTTAGCAAGCCTAATTCCTCAATCTCCTGCAATATCTCTTCACTAGATTTGTTGGGCGTAGAAGGTGTTTTAACCATTCTATTCTTAATAAAATTTTGTTTATTGTGCTTAAATTGATGATCTAGAGCAAGAAATTTTCCATGGTTATCAAACTAACATATTTTGCCCCTGTTTGGAAGATAAAATGCATCAAAATCACTGCCACAATAAGGACAAACTATTTTTCCTGTTGTGCTCCATCTAGATAACAAGCATATGCCAGAAAATGACTAATTGTCCATATCAAAGCTGCTCTTAATACAAAATTTTGTTTCAGAGAGACATCATATGTCTCAACACCATATTCCCAAAGATACTGCAATTCATATATCAATGGTTGTAAGAAAATATCAATTTTATGCTTTGGATTTGAAGGCCTTGGCACAATCACTGTCAAGAACATATATGCCTCTTTCCTACACATCCATGGAAGCAAATTATAAGGAGTAATTGTAACTGACCATGATGAATATTGCTGGCTGGATTGACCAAAAGGCTCAAATCCATCCATTGACAAGCCCAACCTAACATTTCAACTTTCAGCTACAAACTCATAATGGGTGTCATTGAAATGTTTCCATGCCAGTGCATCTAATGGATGACTCATTATTCCATCTTCTTGTTCGTATTCATTATGCCATCTCATTTGAGACGTAGTAACATCAGAAGCATATAGTCTTTGAAGTCTCGGAGTTAGTAGGAAATAATACATCCGCTTTCAGGATACTAACTTTCTTTTCATAGAATGCTTTCTAGGCTTGAACCTTTGATCACAAAATTTACACTCTTCTAATTCCATATCATCACCCCAATACAACATACATCCCGATTTGCAACAATCTGTCTTTTCAACAGGTAAACCAAGACCCCTAATAAGTTTCTTTATATTGTAAAAACTATCAACCATTGTGTGATCATGAGGCAACGATTCATTATACTATCTAAGAATTTGATCAAAATTATGGTCAGAAATGTGTCACTTCAGACTTTATGTTCAAGATACGAGCAATTAAAGACAATTGAGACATTGTCTCACAATTTGGCCATAGTTCTTAGTCAGCTGAATGTAGTAAGTCAAAAAACTGTTTGGATTGAGGGTTGGGTTCTTCTTCAAGATTTTCTATATTTTTCTGAAAGTTATAACCGCCTACATCATAGACCATTTGCATGTAAGGATTTTCATTTGCATCGACATTATCTGTTCTAAATCCAATCCCCCTTTCAAACTCATTGAAGCTAACTAACGATTATGCTTCATTACTTCTTGAGGTGCTACAAATCAATGGTTCCCTATGTTGTGTCCATTGAAAATAATTGAAAACAAACTCTCTTCTCATCAAATGCCCATTCACTTCACTAATAGGAAGGAAATGAATGTGTTTGCATTTTTTATATGGATATCTAATCTTTGGCCCATCCATATATGCAGGTTGAGAACATGCATAATGAATAAAGGCTTTAACTCCCTCAACAAATTCAGGATTAATGAAACCATGACGTGATATTCGTCTATACATCTAAGATCTATCAACATTGCTCATTTCTGCAAAACTGTTAATTTAAATCAGTGATTCCATACTATGTATCCTTCGTGGCAACCCAAAAATTACAGAACATCTAAATTTTACACATCTCCTAACTATTAACCAATTTAATTAATCACCTACAATTGATTTCAAAACTATAGTACGTGACATAGTTTACATCTGTGAATCATGAAAACAAGTTCTCACTGTGACTCCTAGGCTCGTGGAATATTTCACCCATAAGCCTCACGGGAGCTGCATCACGGGTTTCCAACCTATATACCATCCTAGGGGTTTATTATGGAACAAATTGTTTTGTCTATGAAATGTATTACTTCCTTGTGCTAATACTATGTTTGCAATAATCAAATTGAAGTTTAAGTATTAATCAT
>JAOSBN010006492.1:0-18894 GCA_027563595.1 Erythroxylum suave | reverse complement strand
GATCTTCGGATTAGGGTCATTTGCGAATACTTGTTATTCGCAATCCTCCACGTCAAGTACAGCAGCATCTGCTAGGCAGGCCGACAACTCTCAAGTACAGGCGCTTCAGAGCACAGTGCAGACATTGCTGGAATAGGAGCAGCAGCTGCAATAGACGATAACTGCACAACAACTGTCGTTGGGCGAGACGACTCAGCTTCGTCGAGAGATGGATGAGTTGAAGGCCAGGGGCAGGTCACCGGACCAATCAGATGATCCACCAGCTTCTGATCAATAGTATTATAGGTCATTTACTTTGTACAATGTAAGGTTTTTAATAATGTAACGTTTTTATTACAAATTAAGATATTTTTATTTTTAATTATTATTCAAATTTTCAGTTTAACCAAATTAAATATATATTATCAATTAATTTCTATTCTAAATATAATTTATACAATCATTAACAAATTAAATGTATCGTTTTATCATTAAATATAATGAAAATATAAATGTAAAAAAAATTAATGAAAACCATTACCGACGGACAAATGGAATTCTATCGGTAAAATGTTTTCGTCTATACCAACGGTAAACTTTTCCGTCGGTACCGTTGAAGACCATTTAATGATGGACAAGCGATTACCATCGGTACATTTGCAGACGGAAAGAAATTTTCCGTCGCTAATTTACGGACAGAAAGGAATCTGACCGTCGATAAACATTCCTGACGGTAAGTGTCCTTCCGTCGCTAATTTTAGCGACGCTAGCTTAGTTTCCGTCAGTAAAGTTAGCTACGACCGAATCAACGACGTTTTCAGACCGTCGGTGTATTCCGTCGGTAACCTACATACCGACGAAATATTTGGTTATTCCGTCGGTATTGTCCGTCACTAAATTACAATTTTCTTGTAGTGCATGGTAATCCTATGTTTTAATCGAATTAAGCTGTCCCATAGCAATTTTCTCTGAAAGGCATGGTTAGAGGCATATATAAAAGAGATACAGGCATCACTAATGAGCTGGAGAAGCTTGCATTTCAGGTGTATGGCTTGTGTTTCTACTAATAAAACCTGAAAATCTACCATGCTAGGATCATAGCCTATAATGATTCGCCCATAGCTGTGGGCTTGGTGATTGGAGATAAATTTCCATCGTGATCCTAGTTTTGACAAAACTTACATTTTCCCTATTCTAAGTTTAGTTTCCAACAAAGCAAAAATCCATGGTTGAGAGATATAGACAAAATCCCTTAGAGCCGAAAGCTTTTTAGGGCAGTTAATCCCCCTCACATTCCATGCTACAATCTTCATAAGCAAGAAGAGTGATGTTGGAGCCTTTTCTTTTGCTCCTGGTTTTATTTTGCCTAGCCTGGATCAAGAATTGACCAATGGTGGGATCCCCATCCTTATTTTCCGTAGAGGTAGCCAAGGGTATATTGTGGTCTTGAATGTCTAAATGTGGCTCTACTTCCTCAAATTGAGCTTCTTCTATAATCTTCCCCATACTGTATTCCACCGCAGTCTCTTTGGGCCCTACTAGTGGACAGCCGACATTGCCAACTACAACTATAGTACTAGCCTTTATCTCTTTGGTTCTTACAATTTCAGATAATCCATCAGTGCCACCTTGATCTGAAGTTTCCTCCACCCCTTTTGGTTCTTTGTTATCCTCTCCACCAAGAGATAGGGGCACCGAATCGACCGCAGTCAGTTCTGCCGGATAGTTAGTTACATTATAACCCATCAGCACCTCATAGTCTCCTCTTATGAAAGTATTACCCGTTGGAACCCATTTTTTACCTTAAGCTGCAAGGGGTGGTTTCCATGGGTATTGAACAGACGCTTTATCCTCATAGAGAGAGCCATCAAAACCTAATCTCATGATAGGAATCATTTCCAGTAAACAGTGAGAAATGTCCATATTGGTGCAAATTCTTGCATAACCCAATCTCCTCCTATTGGCTGTATTGTCATCCAAACATAGGGGATTACCCAAAAAGCTAGCTATCATACTCAAACCTTTTTTTGTCCAATATTCTAAAGGAACATTGAATAGATTTACCCACATTAGGATAGGTCGTTTGCCCTTACCCTCAATCTGAAACCCTTGCTGCCATGGCTGTATAAAAATAGTGAAATTAGCAACATGCCATGGACCTTCTTCTATTACCTTTAAGGCTTGAGCTTTTAAGGTAAACCTAAATATGATATATTTTCCCTCCGTTACTATGGCTTCCAAGAACCCCTTATTCTTCCATGTTGAATGAGCCCATTTCTAAATCACCAGAAAAGCCAGTCACTTGTCCCAAAAGAAATCAATGAGAGAGGTTTCCCAAGATCTCACCCCTTCTTTTAGTATTTCTCTGTCCGGGGAGACTATGCAACGACCTTCCTCTGTCTTTGGAGGGCAGAAATTCAAGGCAAGTTTAGCAGCTCCTCCAACAACCTACTTCCATGTTCTCTTCTCAGTCCTGGGGTTGCTTCCATGTTCTCTTCTGGAAATATTGCGCAGATACGTTTAAATATTTGTATATATATGGCATTTTTTTTGGAGACATTTTGCACCCGGTCTCATTTTGTTGTTATGAGATATTTTGTTAAATCTCAGTTGGCGTCTTGGGTGGATGCTTGGGCCATTTTGTTTGGGTTTGCACATACGGATCACCATTTTGTGTGCATTTCCTTATGAAACATTCTGTTTTGATCATCGAGGTATGGGTGTCTTGCATATATGTTATTAGTACTCCTATCGGGGTTTGATTTCTATACTGTTGAGGTACTTGTGACCTCATTTTGGACCTATGATTAAGAGATTATTAACTCTATTTTGACATCCTATTATGTTCATATATTGTTATATTAATCTGGGGATTTGTTTATATTGTTCGTTGATGTTGGTTATGCTGTCCAAGTGGGAGAATGATAGAATTTTATCATTTAATTATGTGGCCTATCATATAAACATAATTTTGTACAAATCCCGATTAATTAGATGTCAAATTTCATACATGTCATTGGACTTGTGATCATGGGCTTGCTATAATGGGTAGGCTTGGCCCATGTTTATAATGCACAGGAGGCCCTACTGCTAGTCAACCTAAAATACAATCGCCCCATTGAGAACTGTATGAGCGTTTTCAAGGTTTGGAATAGCAGTAGTCAATCCTCTACATCTATGTCGCTCTGCTTTACAGAAAATAACAATGGACTCGATGGCTCCTCAGTTTCTAGGTATTTGTCCATCTAATTATTAAATATCATATGTTGCAATCATAGGGTTAATCTAATCGTATTGATTAATCATGCTATTAATCAATTATTTTGTTTAATTATTCTTTCACTCGCATTTTAGTATTACAAGATTTTATTAAGGGATTACAAGTAATAGATGAAAAACTCATCAAGAGTACCAATACACTAATTTAAAAAGTTATAAAATAAAATAAACCAGATAGTTGGTCGAAATGATTAAATCTATTAAGATATATGTTGATATCTTATTATTTAATGTTGTACATACACTACAAGAAAATAAGGCAATCCGTGACGTTTTATTGATAAAATGTCACGAATTGTGAAGACTTTTCGTGACGTTTAAAAAACCTCGCGAAGTTCAAAATTTTCATGACGTTTTATAAAAATGTCATAAATTTGTAACACTTTTTGTGACATTTTATCAATAAAACGTCACGAAATAGAAACCACAACGTTTTGTTGAATACAACATCGTTGTCGGCGTAGTGGAACTACTTAACCCAAAATTATACCAGACCCTAGATAATAACCAATCCATCATCTCATAAACTAGCTATCCTTTTTCGCTTTTTCCCCAATTCTTCTCTTCGTTTACGTAAAATCCTAAAACCACAACTAGAGAAGGTGAAGCAGGCAACTACAGAGAGGCAGATGGAGGAGCAAGTGCTGGGAAGTACATGGTAGATGCAACGCCCCTCGTGTTCTCTCTGCCTTCTTCCCACCCAAATATGAGGCCTCTAGTAGCGCCGCTCCTTCTTCCTCCACTAAGAAGCCCAAGTTTTTCGAGATTAAGAATTGCAGTGCTGTTGCTCTCTGGGCATGTGCTAACCTCTCCTCCTCGTCCCTAACCCTAACCTTAACCCTAATTTTATTACTTTCCTGATTTTCTTTCTTTTACGCTTTTAAAGCTAATCACGGTTCTCCACCAATATTTGACGCAAACCAAAATATCTGAACTAACAAGGGGACAGACATTTAGGGATCTATGGATTTTTGTGAGAGTGTGTGGTATGGTTTCGAGAACCTTCTAGCCTTTGCATATGATAAAATTCAATGATATGTCAAACCACAAGACAAAACGAAGAGTATAAAAGAAATGAGGATATGATAGAGACTTAGACAAAAAACGCAAGGGACATGATGCTAAGGAGTAAAAATGCACAACATATGAGTGAATAAAATGCACAATATAAAGGGATTGACAAAAACGTTACGTATAAGAAGGTTTTTAAGTGACTCACATGAGAGTCACATGAAGTCATATTAAGTTGATCCCTTATGTCTCTGAGACGTTAACATCATGCAGAAACCAATAATTTACTGACATCAATAAAAGGCAGAAGCATTCATCAGTTCAAACACATCAAAAATGATACACATAAACAGATTTCCATTGTTACTCAATTAATCAGTGAGAGATATACAAATAGAAGGTTAAGAGTTAGAGAGTTACTGAGAGTACATACAAAGTGAGTGCTAGTGAGTACATAGGGAACTCTTGCAAGTGTTTTATCAAAACCACTAATCCTCTTGTAACTTGTATCTTCTTTTTTGATCTTAGTGAAACTAACTGTGTGACTTTGATCCTTGGACGTAGATAGCATTAAGCTATCGAACCAAGTAAAAATTGTGTGTTCTTTTCTTTCTTTCTTGTAAACTACACTAACCCCAAAATACAAAAGATTCTTTATCATCTGTATCTTGCAAAACAAGATAGCAAAATCAGAAAGTCATTCCCAACAGAAGTGGTATTAGAGCTATCCGAATCCTTCTGGGCATTTCTTCTCTACTCAAAGCATTAAGGTTCTTTAAGATTTTCTGTAAGTGAACTTCCTCTTATGTTTCTTTAAACTACATTCAAAATGGTAGGAAAAGAAATGGATGTCTTCACTGGTAAGGAAGACTTCACCATCTGGAAACTCCAGATGCAAGCTCTTCTTGAATCTTAAGAATCTTATGGAGCTATTGAAGATCAGTATGATGTAGAGACTGATCTTGTGAAGAGACTCAAGATGCAAAGACTTGCACACTATAAGTTAATTCTTTCCTTGTCACTAGTAGTGATAAGGAAAGTGCAGAATTGTAATACTGCATAGAAACTGTGGCAGAAACTTGATGAAATATATGCAAAAAGATGTCTTGCTAATAAGATGACTCTTCTACATAATCTTGCTAACTACAAGATGAACACATCTGTCTCCCTAGATGATAATCTAGACTACTTTAAGTTAGTGCAAGATTTAGAAGCTACAGATGAAAAGATCTCTGAGGAGCATCAAGCTGTAATGATTCTAAAGGCTCTACCTTCTGAATTCAGTGCATTGAAGAAGGTGATTAAGCATGCTAGTGGAGAATCCCTCACTTTTAAGAGGGTATTAGACTCACTAATGGAAGAAATAGTGGATGTTAATCCATTCAAGAAAGAGGCAGAAGTTAGTTTGTAGAAAACAATCATGATAAAAGTCACAGAAGAAGAATAGCAAGAAAGGGAAATGGCGGAAGGGAAGTAGAAAGGATAAGCACACCAAAGAAGGTGAGGAAAAGAAGAAAAAAGGAAAAGGTAAGAACTGCTTCTACTGTGATAAGGAGGGACATTTTGCAAGGGACTGCAGAAAGAAGAAAAGGGATAAAGTTGCAGAAAGTGGAGATGATAGGAATGTAGAGAAACCAGAGGACTCTAGTGGTGATGAGATACTAACAGTCACTGAAGAGAGTGAAGATTCATTAGAGAATAGATCTTTGACTCTAGATGTACTATGCATGTCACTCCTCATAGAGACCGGTTCAAAAAATTTGAACCAATCACTGTCAAAGTAAAGATGGCAGATTTTGGGCAGCGAAGGATAGAAGGGATTAGGAATGTCTCCACCAACATGTTTAATGGGAAGAAGAGAATCCTATCTAATGTCAGATTTTTGCCTGGAGTAAGGAGGAGTCTGATCTCTGAAAGCATGTTTGACAAATAAGGTTTTCAGATCAGATCTAAGGATGGACTCAGAGAAATCCTAAAGGATGGTAGAGTCATTATCAGAGGAGTTGAAAGAGGTGGGTTGTACTATGTTATTGACTCTACTGAAGTCAATTAGGTTACTGAGAAGGAAAATCATGACTCAAACTAAGAAATGGCATTCAAGGTTGGGCCATGCAGGGAACAAAAGTATGTTCCACCTCTCAAAACAAGGACTGATTCTTGAACAAAACCTAAAAAAGCTAGATTTCTGTGAATCATGTGTGCTGGGAAAGCATCATAGATCCAGTTGCTAAAAAGGACCACAGAGGGCCACAGAGATCATAGAATATGCTCACAGTGATCTTTGGGGGCCAACTCAAGTATCAACTACAAGAGGGAACCTATAATTTATGTCTATCATAGATGATAAAACTAGAAAATGTTGGTTATATCCAATGAAGAGAAAAGATGAAGCATTAGAAATCTTCATAAAATGGCATACACTTATGGAAAATCAGACTGGAAAGAAGCTTAGATGCCTAAGGACTGATAATGGACTGGAATATTCCAATAAAGAGTTTGAAGACTATTGTAGCAAGAAAGGTATCCTATGGCATAAAACGGTAAGAGCTACACCCCTGCAGAATGGTGTAGTTGAGACTTAATAGGACACTCCTTAAAAAGACTAGGTGTATGGTACTCTCTTTAAGTTGCTCACACACATTATAGGGAGAGGTCATTAAGATAGCAGCCTATTTAGTAAATAGGCTCCCTACCTCTGCAAATGATTATAAGACTCCACAAGAAGTGTGGAATGGTAAGAAACCTAACCTAACTCACCTAAGGAGTTTCAGATGTGCTACTTATGCATATCAGAAGGAAGGAAAGATGGAACCTAGAGCAATTAAAGGAGTATTCCTAGGTTATTCAGAGGCACTTAAAGGTTATAAGATCTTACTACTTCAAAAGGGAGGCCATAAAACCATAATAAGCAGAAATGTAATCTTTAAGGAAGATGAATTTCCTCTGCTAAATAAGAACATCTTAAATTCAGACCTCCAAAGGGAAGTTCAGGAGCAATTAGGATCACTAAATAACTCAGTTTCATTCTATATGCCACCAGAAATTGAAGAAGAAGATGGCAGAGCTCAACCTCTTGATGTGGAAACTATGCAAGGAACTATACATCATGAACAAGGGATAGAAGAAACTAAAGGTGAGAGTGAGGATAGAGCTCCACACACAGCTATAAGTGACCCTTAAAGAGATCTACAAGATTATCAACTCACTAGAGATAGGCAACCAAGATAGAGAATTCATAATAGGAGATATACTGACTCAAAATTGGTTGAATTTGCATGTCTTGTGGCTGAATCTATAGAATATAGGGCACTTGAAACCTTTGAAGAAGTTATGAATAGGAAGGATGTTGATCTATGGAAGATGGCTTGTAAGAAGGAGTATTCTTCTCTAATAAAGAATTTGACCTGGACTCTGGTTCCCAGACCTCCTAAAGCCAAATTAATTGAGAACGGATGGTTGTTCCAGCTAAAAGAGGAAGTCTCAGAGGCAAAACCTAAAATATACAAGGCTAGGCTAGGCTAGGCTAGTAGCTAAGGGATATAGGTGAAAGGAGGGAGTTGACTACAAGGAAATCTTCTCACCAGTAGTCAAGTTCAAGACAATTAGACTCATCCTAGTGCTACCTGCAATCTATGATTGGGAGATCCATTAAATAGATGTAAAGACAACCTTCCTACCTGGAAAGCCTAAGGAGACTATCTATATGAAGCAACCTAAGGGTTTTGTAGATAATGAAAAACTTGATCATGTTTGCCTACTTCAGAAGTCCCTATATGGGCTGAAGCAAGCACCCAGACAATGGAACAAGAAGTTCTATGAGATAGCTACTGATGTGAAGTTTACTAGGAGTGCCTATAACTACTGCCTATATTACAAGGACTTAGGAGAAGCTGAGACTGTCTACATGCTAGTGTATGTAGATGACTTAATCATCACTGGAAAGAAACTCAACAGAATAGTAGAAGTGAAAAATACCCTAAGAGAATACTTTGAAATGAAGGATATGGGGGAAGCTTAGAAACTCCTAGGAATGCAGATTATAAGGAAAAGGAGGGATGAAGCTATGGTTAAGTTAGAAGACCTACATCAAAAAGGGCCCTTGCACAGTTCAATATAAAACAGGCAAAACCAAGTCCTATCCCTACAGGCTCACATCTAAAAATGATAGCCAGTAATTGTCCCCTGAATGAGGAAGAAAAGAGATCTATGGTAAACTACCCCTATGATGTTGGAGTAGGTAGTATCATGTACATAATGTTAAGCACAAGACCAGACCTGGCTTACTCAATCAATATCCTAAGCAAGTTTATGGCTAATCCAGGACTTGAGCACTGGCAAGGACTAAAGAATGTCTTCAGATACTTAGCTGGCACTTTAAACTATAGTTTGTGTTTCTCTAAAGCTAAATTAGATCATTCTAACAATATATGCATACAAGGCTTTGTGGATGCAGATTATGGAGTAGACAAAGACAATAGAAAATCCATTTCAACATACTACTTCATATTAGAAGGAAACACAGTAAGTTGGAAATCACTGGAACAATCAATCATTATTAACCATAGAGGCAGAATACTACACAATCACAGAGGGAGTAAAAGAGCTAACATGGTTGATAGGGATTTTAAAGGAAATACAGGTTAACTTAGCAAAACTGACGGTATATGCAGATAGCCAAAGTGCACTCTAACTTAGCAAGGATCCCGTCTTGTATGAGAGGTCCAAGCATATAGATGTCCGACTCCACTTCGTGAGAGACAGAATTGCACAGGGCTTCTTCAACTTGGAGAAAATCACAGGGGAACAAAGCCCTCCACATTTTGGTACAAAAATCTTCATAACAAGAAAGTTCAAGTTCTGTAGAGATTACTTGCAAATATATGAAATCCCTTAAAGACAATAACCTCTGAAGAAATCAATCTCACGCAAGCTGGTTTCTCTAGGGTTACTCTCTAAAATCACTCACAACTACAGGTTAACATAAAAAATTAGTGGAGAAGGAGGGATAAATGTGAAGCTAGTCACGGTTGTCCTCTAATATTTGATGTAAACTAGAATATCTTAGCTAACAAGGGGACAGACATTTGGGGATCTAGGGATTTTTTTGAGAGTGTGTGGTGTCATGTCGAGAACCTTCCAGCCTTTGCAGATGATAAAAGTCGATGATCTGCCAAACCACAAGACAAAACGTATAGTATAAAATAAATGAGGATACAGTAGAGACTTAGACAAAAAACGCAAGGGACATGATGCTAAGGAGTAAAAATGCACATCATATGAGTAAATAAAACAAACAGTATAAAGGGATTGACAAAAACGCTGTGTACAAAAAGGTTTGTAAGTGACTCACGTAAGAGTCACATTAAGTTGATCCCTTATGTCTTTGAGACGTTAACATCATGCAGGAACCAACAATTCACTGACGTCTATAAAAGACAGAAGCATTCATTAGTTCAAACACAAAAACAACGATACACACAGACAGATTTCCATTGTTACTCAACTAACCAATGAGAGATAGAAGGTTAGGAGTTAGAGAGTTGCTGAGAGCATATACAAAGTGAGTGCTAGTGAGTTCATAGGGAGCTTTTGCAAGTGTTTTATCAAAAACGCTCATCCTGTTGTAACTTGTGTCTTCTTTTCTAATCTTAGTGAAACCAGCTGCGTGACTTTGATCCTTAGACGTAGATAGCATTAAGCTATCGAACTAAGTAAAAATTGTGTGTTCTTTTCTTTCTTTCTTGCAAACTACACTAACCTAAAAATACAAAAGATTCTTTGTCTTTAGTATCTTGCAAAACAAGATAGCAAAATCAGAAAGTCATTCCCAACAATGCTCATCACCTATGTCTGAACCCTTATGTGAATGTTGTGGATTGAAATTATATCTGAATGCCTTTAGAAGCTTGCAAACTTGCTAGAGGAGAAAAATGGGTCCATTGCAACAATGCTAGCCAATCATGAACAACAACTAGAGAAGCTTAAGATGGAACTTCAAAAGGAATAAGATAAATTTGATGATACTCAACTAAAATTACAAGTTATGTTTCTTTACTTAAGTAATATAATTATGCCTATAATTTGTTGTTTTCAATCTTGTTTTGTTTCTGATAATTTAATTGTTCTCTCCCCTTTTTATTGGCTATTTAATTTTAGAGAAGCACAAGGCAGTTAATGAACCTTTACTCAAGGAGCTTCAGAAGCTAAAGATGGAAGAGCATAAAGTGAGTTTGGAGTTTAGATGGGATGTATTGGGACCTAAATCATATATTATAGCTATGGAATTGCTACTTTTTGGTTCCACCCTTCTTCTACATCAAGTCTGGATATATAAACCTTTCTATCAAATACGATGTGTAGGTGCTTTTTTTTTGCAGATTTATTTTTACCCATCAGAATAGTAATCTATAGATTGATGTTATAAGCTTATTGTAAGAATTTTGCGGATATTTTCTTAATTCTTCCTGATTTTGGAACCTGAAACATTTGCGTCATTTTTCTGATTGGTAGACTTCTATAGATATCAAAAACCTATGTGGTGATTTGAGTGCTAAAATATCATAGTTAAGAAACCTGAAGTTAGAGCTGCAGAGAGGGAAAGATAAGGATTTTGATAACACTTTAAAGAAAGTAATAACTACTTTGGAGAAAGAAAATGTTGATCTTAAGGTTATCGATGTTACGTTTTTTAATGACTTTCTATTTTTGTTACCTAGAAATTTCTGTTTGATATATTGCTTGTTTTTTCTCGACTGACTTGGAAAAACTGGGACTTTAATTTGGATGTCAATATCTCCTTTAAAGTAACAAGCCTTTGCTTCTTTCAGGATGCAGACAAAATAACAAAGGCATCAAAGAGGGAAAAGGAAGATATTTTAGCCAAGCTTACATAAACTGAAAGGATGTTTACAGATTCAAGAAACAGAGTAAATAAGTTAGAGGAAGACAATTCAAAACTCCGTCGAACTCATGAGCAGAGCATGACAAGACTTAATAGAATGTTCGTGGACTCCGATTATCTGGTGGACTTAATAGATACAAGAATGTTTATGTTCTTATATTAGTATCTTAATTAATAACTCGATATTTGGGTTGCCTTAATTTGGTCTCTCTAGGAGATATGATAAACATTAAGATATGATGGTTTTTATGCATCTATTGCCAGTGCATTGCAGATGCAGATATTAGAGAAGCTTTAATTGTATCTCCCTCCCTCCATTTTTCCCAGAATCCCAAATGTTTCATCCCTTACTTTTGATATTAATTAGTGTATTATGACATGTTTGCGAATTGCAATTAAATAACCTATTGTCTGCAAGTATAAAATTCTTGTGATACATGAATAATTATTAAAATTAATGATATATTAAAAAATTGAAGAATTATTAAATAAATAAAATTCATAAATAATATTGAATAGTTATTAAACAAATAAGATTTTAAAAATTTTTATTTTAAAAATAATTATTAAAATTAAAAATTATTAAATTAAAATGATTTTCAAAAAAATGGAAAAAATAATACAATTATCTACGACATCTTTGTATAAACGTCATAGAAATAACATTCTACGTTGTCTTAATGGCCAAAAACGTAGCGAAATGTCCAAAAACGTTGCGAAATGTGAAATTCCGTTGCGGAATGTGACTTTCCTCGACGTTCCAAAAAACGTCATGGAAAGACCAATCTTTTAGTGACGTTTTCTAAAACCTCGCAGAATGTCTCTATTTTCAACCTTTTGCCTACACGACATTCCCCGATGTTTTTTGTGACATTTTTTAAAGCGTCACAAATTATATTCTGTGGCATTTTTTGAGATTTTGTGACGTTTTTTAAACATTGCAAATTGTGTTGTTTTCTTATAGGGATATTATTTGATAATTGGACCTAGTGGTTTTAAATAGGGCTCTTAATCAAGATAAGATTTAATGGATAACGTACCTTGGGTAATATTCTACAACTAATTTTATGGCATAGAACTCTATTTAGTGAAATCTTCATGGTGAATTATGTGATCAATGCCATTAGGTTTTTCTTCCGTGTGTTCCTTAGGTCTGTGGACGATTGATAGGGTTTAGTGCAGCAGTGGTTTTGCTGTTGATGTTTGCATGATTTAGCTTGATGTTTTTATTATTCTTTAACAACATTTAAGGGAAGTTTTTTCATGAATTTGGCCAGCTTTGTTGTTCTCTTCGGTCTTTGTGGTTTAGTGAGTGTTTTTAGCAACTGCATTTTAGTTAACTTATCATTGATTATTGGAAGTCGAAGTGGTTGTTTTTCCATTAGATTTTGTGAGTTTTTTTATACTAAAGTTATGGGGTTTTCAGTAGTGGAAAAATGCAAATTTTTATAGTGTTTCATCTACTTATTGCATCATTTATTCGGGTTATTTTGTTGCTATCTTGTGTGGGAAAAATTGATAAGGATATGGTGACTCGATAGCTAGATTTTTGGGGTTTTTGAGTGACTTTTGAAAGCTGATTTTCAAATGTTTTTCTCCAGATTGGGAGCTGCATTTTTCAGTCCATCTTAGGCAATTTTTTGCATTATTTTTGCATTGTATTTTTGTGGAAAAACTCTAGAATTTTTTCTTATGGTTGAAGCTCCATCGTCTGCAATGTTTTGGTGATGAAACACACGTTTCGTTAGTGATTTTATTGCTACTGTGTGTGGATTTTCCATTGATGATATTGAAGCTTCACAGCAAAATTTTCAGTTGACAACTTCATATTCTTTTGTTGATGAAGTTACATTGTTAGGGAAGTTGTTTTCTTTTTCAAGTGTCTTTGTTTATGTTCATTGTTTATTTTAATCACTTGAGTTGTGTGTTTATTGTCTTTCGTTAAAAAATTGTTGAGAAAATCCTCTATTGAAGTCATCACGAGTGGGTTGGATTATCAGGTGTGAAATACTTTTATGGGTTGTAAGGACGAAGGATAATGTCAATGGTTGAGTTATTACATTGTTAACACAAGTTGGTTATATTATTAGGTGTGAACTACTTTCACAGTTTCTGAGGACGAGAGATAGTGTCAAGGGCTGAGTGGTGTCAGCTCAGTAAAGCCTTGTATAAAACTATTGTCAACGTTGAAAGAATTAAGTTGTGTGAGGGCCCCGCAGATGTAGACAAGGTGTGCTGAACTTTATTAACAAATTTCACGTGTTGATTTACATTTTTGTGTTTAATTTTTCTATTTTTTTCATGCTAGAAACAACTGTGGTTGAAATAGAAATTTGGTGAACTACTACACCCCTTTGAAAATTTTCAATTTGTATTAGAGTAAGGTCATCAAATTAGAACTTGGTATAACATGTTGGTAAGATTCATGTTTCGCAAATATGGCTACAAGAGAAGGAGCATCAATTATTAGGCCATTGCTATCAGACAGCTCCAATTATTCTGCGTGAAAATCATATATGAGAGTCTTTATTCAGGAGTAGATAACAAAAGTATGGAACTTGATGTTATATGGTTGGACACGTTTGGTGATAAATGATGACAAAGGAGAAGTAGTATTGAAAGATCTACCTGAGTGGACAAGAGTTGAAGAAAAGAGAGTAGTTGGAAGCCACAAGCCATGCATGCCATCTTTAATGTTGTTGATGAAGGTCATTTCTCAATTATATCAGCTTGTAAATTGACTAAAGAAGCATGGTATACTCAACAGACTATACATAAGGGATCGAAATTTGTAATAGCCTCAAAATTTTAGATAATGGTTGTGAGAGTTGAAGAGCTGAAGATGGATGATAGTGAAACCATTGGAGACTTCCATGAGAGATTGGGTGATATAGCAAACCAAGCACATCATCTCAAGAAGAAATAATCTAACTTGAAATTGGTCAAGAAGACGTTGAGATCACTACCTCTAAGGTCCATCCCAAAAATTGCAACAATCGAGGATGCTCATGATATAAATGATTTGTCATTGGAGAAGGTAATTGGAATTCTTCCTAACTTTGAAATTAATATGTTAAGGGGAAAATAAGAGAGGAGTAAAGGATTGGCACTACAAGCTGAAACTAGAAAAGATATGAATGATGTAGAAGATGAATCCAACAAAAATGAGTATTTGGTATTACTAACACGAAATTTGAGTAAGCGGTTGAAGAAAGTGAGAAAGGACAGATTCGAGTTTAGGCAAAATGGTGGGAGTTTATCGAACAACAACTTCAAACAACAAGCTAAAACTTAAAAAGGTGAAAGAAAAGTAAAGAGAATTCAATGTCATAAGTGTCAAGGTTTTAGACATGTGTAAGCAGAATGTGTTATCTCCTTGAAGAAGATAAAAGGGAAATCCTATACGAGCACTTCGAGTGAGAATGAATCTGAAAGTGAATATGGCAGTGAAGAAAAAGTGGTGAACAATGCTGCATTAGTTGCTTTATATAGCAAAAGTTCAATTGCTTGCTTAACAGCAACCAAGAAGGATGTAATTGATGACGAAAACGTGGATAAATTAGAGAATTTTGAGAAAAACATAGACGAATCAGCTCAAAGTTTAATTTCAGATTATGACAATGATGATAGTAATTCAGATAATAAAAAGGAATAAAAAGATCATTGTCTTAATTGTAGTGTTTTTGGATTTAATCAACACTACAACAAAGTAGACATTTAGCTATGTTTTTTGTGATGTTCAAAAAATTTTCTAAAAAAATTATTATATTGCGACAATTTTACAAATCGTCATTAAAACTGAGCCTTTAGTGACTAACTAAAAAAGCATCACAAAAGGTACAACATTTCTTGACGAATGACAAAAATCGTCACCAAATGGTGAACATTTAGTGATGATTAATGAAAATCGTCACAAAATGGTCCACAATAGTTGACAATTTTAGACATTCATCGCTAAATGAACTTTTTGGTGATGCTTTTCATAAATCGTCACTCTAATTTGTGAAACATTTGGTGACTAATTTCCAAAATTGTCACCAAAGGGTTCACAATTGGTGATGATTATACAAAATTGTCAGTAAAAAAGACATTTGGGTTTTTGCCATGTTTTTGATATTATCGCTAAAAGTGACCATTTGGTGACAATACTTGGAATCTTGACCAAAAGATCAACATTTGGTGATGAATTTTTAAATCATCACCAAATGTTACATATTTAGTGACAATTTCTAAAAATTGTCACGAAATGGTCCATATTCGATGATGATTGATAGAAATCGTCACCAAAGGTGCTATAGTAATTGCAACACATTTGGTGATAGTTTAGGCATTTGGTTACCATTTGCCTAAATTGTCACCAAATGTACCAAAATTGTTAAACTAACATTTTTATAATCTATCATTGTTAAGATATGTTTTGTTTTAAATGTTTACTATGTATTGTTGAAAAAACACACACAACATAATCTTAAGTGTTAAACAATAGTATTAATTAATCAATAATATTTACTAATATTGCAAAAAATAGTTATAAAAAATTTAAATAATTGTATCATTATAATAATACAATATATGGAGTAGTACGATATCAGGTATTCCATATTTCCTTCATTTTTAACCCTTTCATGAATGATCCGAGACACGTAATAAGGTCTATACTATGAACTACACATGATATCAAAGTGGTTATGTGATCAGGTTGCTAGAAACAAAGGTTTTTCGGTTTCTATCCATTACAGTTTTTATATATTTTTTACTCATTTTTTTGTTTCATTTGCATATATGATTACGTGAAAGTGGTATACATAAGACTAACGGTCAAAAGGGTCAAAAATAGGCCAAAAAGGGCGAAAAATGATCTTGGGGCTGCCAGAAATTGCCTTCCAATGTAGAAGGAAATTGCATCGTTAGTCGTGTGCACTTCACACATCTGACAGTGCTACAGTATCGTGGGAGCAACAGTACACATGCGCCAATCACATATCAAAAAGTGGCACCATGTGTTGTGCACGCAGCTCGGGCTCCCACGAGGGTGGGACGACTGGCACATGCATCTTGCTTGCAATATCCATCCTGACACATGGATCGCTAGGATTGAGACACGTGGCACATGCGCATACAATGAGCGCTCATATGTGAGTGGGACACGTGCATTGTAAGCCCTAGACACATCTACCACGCTTCATGGTATGCGTGCCCCTTACTACGAGCAGGTTGATGCTAGCTGACATCAGCATACAGTGCTGCATTGACATTAGCCCTACGACACTGACTTCATGCTGACGTCAACACTTTAAAAAAAAGAAAATTTCAGATATTCCTATAAAGTTATCTCAGGTCTTTTTGGGTAGTTTTTGGGTAGGGAATTTTTAAAGTGATTTTTCAATTTTTATTTATTATTAGTAATAAATTAATGTTTAACTCTAGAAAAAAAAAGCATTAAGGTGCGTTGAATCTGATTTTGAGTAAATTTTCATGCTATAAGCATCACTTGAGGGAGATACTTCAAGTTTTTGTATCTCGGGTCTCATGTTCAGTGTTCAGGATTGCAAGATAGTTACTAGGAAAATGAATTAAGACATTATAAAGCCATTTTTGAGTGAATTTTCATGCAACGAACTTCCCATAAGGGAGTTGCATAAGGTTCTAGTGTCTCAAGTGGTCAGTTTAGTGTCTACTAATGCACGATAGTCGCTCTATTGAGATTTTTCTTTTTAGGAAAGTCTCAAATGAAATTTTCAAAGAATGTCTTCGACACGAGTATATGACAATGAGGCTGTGCATTTGGGTTTTTTGCATTTATTGATGTTACATTGTTACATACCATATGCCCATCAAGAATGTGAGGATAACATAAAGATGTATCCCTTGTGTTTGTATACTTTTTAATTGCTGATGAGGATGTAGTCAGCACAGTGGCCTTTCGAGTCAGTATTTTAAATTGTTCTACTTACACATTAGGGGATGTCTCTGGTATCATATTCGGTTATTCTACCTACACGTGTTGGCCTTATATGAGATTTTAGGATGTGCATAAAAGCATTGGATAGAGGAAAGTCATTCCTTAAATGATCTATTCACCCACAGGTGGTAGTGTCATGAGAGTTGATGGTTTGTACTCTAATCACTTTTATGTAAAGGTCTGGTTACATATGTTATATATTCATCCCACAGGTGTTTTATAATATGTGTGACCGAATTTTCAGTAAATATACTATTTAATGGCTTTAAGTATCACTATTATCCTATATTTGCGCTGATTTAAACATTACAACTTTACAGCCACCTTTTTGGTCAATAAAATCAGTGTCGCCATAGGACATAGGATGTATTGAATGCTATGGAGATAGCTAAGGTTAATATGGCCATACAAAAGTATAACATCCCGTTCTCATATTAAGGGTTAGAGTTGGGAATACCTTAAATGGGAAATATAATTAAGAGATTAGAAAATGCATTTCATGCTCATGCATTATATGATATGCACATACACGTGAATATTGAATTTTTACATATGAAAATATTTGTACATGCATTCATTGACAAAGTCCGGGTATAATTAATTTGTCAATGTGATTATATTGAGAATTGTTTATATGTTGAAATTTGATTTGGAGAGTGCATTTAGTGATTTAGAACCTTTGGTGAATTTTAGGAAATTTCTAAAAATTTGAGTAATTTTTGGACTAGGAAAATGCTAGGTGGCAAAACAATCGATGAATAGCAGTAGAAATAAATGTCAAATGACAATGGAAATTTTTATATATGACTTTGAGGTTTAATGACAATAGTCATTGAAATGTGGGAGACAATTGGACTAGGAATTGGAGACAAATGGACTGATTAATAAAGAGGACCCATTAGGGACCATGGGGTGGTGACATGTGGCAAGTGACAAATGTCACTTGCCATGCCACACACCCATTCACGATATTTCTATCATTTGAAAGACAAACTTTGTCTTTCATTTTGATTTGGTTCTTTCTTTTTCTCCTTGTATTTTCGAGCTCCATCTTCTCCATTATCTTTATCTCTATGACACTACTTTCTCACCCACTCCATATTGATCCTTGCTACTGTCTTTCCTCACTAGCTACTTTCAAGATTTTTCTCTCTTCTTTGCTAAAAGAAAACCTAACCTACTACACCTCCATGTTGATGATCGTATGGTGTTGGGAAGATAGGGTTCTTGGAGATTTTTGAAGATCTTGAAATAAACAAGTTAAAAGCTTTACTCTTCTTGATTTGTTGAATAAAGCATGTATAGTGATGATTTTGAGGTAGAATGAGCATTAAAATGGTGTTGGATGAGTCCTATTTACTGCATTCTGAAAAAGTTCACCGCGGCGAACTCCTTGGTTTGCCATGGCCAACTTGTAAGATTTCACGCGAATGTTTCCTCTCTGGAAAAGTTCGTCGCTTCGAACTTTCCAACACAAAACATGCTTCGGTGTTTTGAGCATATCTTTTTCTATAGTTATCTAAATGGAGTGATTTTTTATTTTAAGTAAACTAGAGACATAGGGATACAAATTATCTGAAGAAATGAAATTCTGAATCAGATTGTAAGAATTTCAATTTCTGGGTGGAATTTGAGTATAGGGCATTGTGTCAGAATAAAAGCAGTCCGAAAATTTGGAGTATAACTGTAACATCCCACCCTCAACTGGAAGGGTAGAATAGTAATTTGGCATAGGATGAGAATGATTGGATTTAATTAGGAT
>JAOSBN010006483.1:0-18894 GCA_027563595.1 Erythroxylum suave | reverse complement strand
ACTTCTCTCTGCTGAGCTGTAGAACTGCTTTTAGCAGCATGAAAGAATTCATCAATCTAAGATCAGGAAAATAGCATGTGCAGTTGATTCAACAGACTCGATCGTTGAAAAGGTGAATATGTTTAACCAAAATTCTTATTTATAAGTTAATGTAAATCAGAAGGAGTGTCCAAAGGTCCCATAGGCACACACAGGAAAGTTCCAAACACTAAGCAGCTATACCTACACTAGAGAGAAGCTCCCAATGCTCAGATACTGTACCAAGAAAACAGACAATACCTACAAAGGTATATAGCAAAACAGGACCATAAATAATCTGGAACTCTAGCAAGGTGTTTCTTGAAGGAATCTCCATTAGGATCTTCAACCCAATAGGCAAGTATGCACTCTTACTTACTAATAAGAGTTATATTATCCAATTTTATATTTAAATATATACATATAAATTATCAAAAAAATACTAATCTTATTCATCACCTTTTCAACACCTCCGATGCTAATGTATCGACTGTTTTCATCTTCATAATGGATGTGCTTCATCGTTAATTCAAGAGCCTTCTCTCTAACCAATTTGTTAAGTGGCCAACGAGTGAGTAAAGGAAAGCTAACCTGAATTCATAAGAAATGCTTCCATTATTATTATTTACTCATAATTCCATTTGTTAATTAAATCGCTAACCTGAATTCATAGGAAAGCTAGGAAAAATTTGAGCCTCTTGTATCAGTGGAATGCATCCATACCAATCAAAGAGACCCAGTATCTGAAAAACCAAAAGATAACCAAACAAAATGTGAAAATCTGTGATTATAAAACCTTATTTATGGCTGAATTTAACATTATTTACTGCTAGCCAAAATTTTCCCCAAGATAGTATGTATGTTGCTCCTCCATGATCAAGAATCCACCTCCTAGCTCTTGCATAGTTAGTATCATCCGCACCTTCTCCAAACAAATGCAAGCTAATGTAATTGAAGACTGTACAAAACATGTTTCTGGGACTCTCTAGGTGCAATCCCCACCTACCATCTTCATTCTGTAACATAACAACATCTAATCAATAGACTTCATTACATACTTTGTCCTTCTAAGTTGGACCATCGTTTTAGATTGACCCCATATTTTTTTACATCCAAAGTTTTAAATTAAAGATTACGGTGTACAAGAATTACAACAAATTCCAATCAGCAATTTGGAACTTTTTATGATATAAATACCTACCTGATGATTGTAGGAGTAACGTAAGATTTCTTTACAGTGCTTGGTAGGGAAAAGAGTCCAGAGATGTCCAGTTATGTAGGTAGTGAATGCCTAAGATTGAACACATGTTTTGTGTAATTAACTTAAGCCAAGGATTAGTATAATATATATCAAAAATTTCAGATTAAAAAAAACTAAAGTTCCAACAAAATTTTCACTTCGGCACTCCCTTTGACCTAACTTTTTGTAGATTTAGATTAACAACTTGAAAGCAATTAAATTAGATTAAAAAATGAAAAACTCAAACCTCCTCCAGAAGTTTCAATAGCTCACGAGGAGCTAGCATTGCCAGTAGCTGGTCTCCTGTGCATCCGGCGAGTAGCAGTCGAATGAGATATTGTCTCTCTCTGGGGAGCCTGAAAATTTCACCACTCTATATTTAGAATCCAAATCAAATGCTAAGACCTCCGACATCAAGAATGAAGAAACGAACTTGAATCAAAAATCGCAAAAGAATGGCTTAAATAAATTTTAAAAAATTCAGTACCTTGACTATCTTCTTTTCCTCTTATTCCTAATTTCTGGTTTAGCGAGAGAGAGGAAGGAAAGTTTTAGCTCCGTCGTGCCTTTCCTTTATGCTTCTACGATTGTCTCCAACCATTACTCCTTGCTTACATTTTGCTTCCTATGGCCTAGGTTGGAGCGTCAGTTGCCTCAACAAGGAGCGATTGACGCCATCATAGAGAAGTTAACAGAGGAGTTCTAAAAATGGAACATGCGTTTGCCTCCCCAGCTCATGTTAGCAACGATGGCGTCCAAAATTTTAATAATAGTTTTGACTTCTCGCCCTAGATGTTGTTTTTACTTTTTACATCAAATATTAAATTTAAATGGCGTGAACAAAATTTATAAGTAAAAAATAGATTTTATGAAACCATTTTCGTCAACTAATCAAATAGTGAATGGACGTGTATGTAATTAGAAATGAGCCACTGCTTCAAAGATATTAATATTTCGCAGTCAACAAGGCCAAAGCAGTTACTTTTTAGTTAGTTAAAAAAATTTTAATAATAGTTTTGGACACTTTTTTAGCATAATTTTTTAGACAATTTTTATCATCTTAATTAAATGTTTAAATTTTTTTCCAATTTTTATATTATTTTAGACACTTATTAGATGCGTCTAGACATAAGGGTCTAAAACTTTCTTATTTTGTTGTTGTGTTTAAAGTTCAAGCATGAGGTTCGAGCATTTTTGTTGTCTCATTTATTTCATAAAATGATATTATATTTATCTATGATTAAAAACTTACCCGATTTATCCGGTTTAATCATAAAAACCTTGAACCATCTAATTTTTAATTTCATTTTCAAATTTTCGGTTCTATATATTTAATAATTTTTGTTTTTAGAAATCGATCAATTTATTAATTAATGGGTCAATTTTTCTTAGTTAATAAATTCTTATAAATAAAAAATACTTAATTAATTTTTATTTTATAATCATTTTAAATTAAACTTAAACACAATGAAAATGTTTTGTAACGGTCTAATACCAATTGAATCTTTTAAATCTTAAACATCATGTTTTATTGGATAACTTTTGCTCTGGTTTTAAAAATATTGATTTTTACCATTAATTATAACTGTTATTTTATTTTACTCATTCAATAAAATGATGCTATTGCAACACCCCATTACAAAAAATTACATACCGGAATACCCTGAGAACATTCTAGTATATAATCTATAATAGTGGTATGTTAACTATCTCACTTTCGCTTTATAACATGGCAACATATCCAACTTGGTCATGACATCAACTATTGTACATAAAAGTCACTAAACCTCACAGACCAAGATTAACAAAATTAATAAACTGTATTCCTTTTTTCATTTCATAAACAAAAAGCCGAATTTACAAAGTAGCTTGAAACATCATACATGTACATTGAAAGTCTTTAATATCATCAGTGTACTACATTATCAAGCCTAATACAAATACACTACATGAAAGAGGAAATATACAAAAATATCTATCTAAACTCTTCAGTCTCAGCTGACCGACCTTTGAGCCATTTTTTCTTCACAAAAGTACAAGAATTATGCTCCTTGTAGTCTCTCAATAGCTAATGTCCTCTCTCAGTCCTGAAATATCAACGTGCAATTTTAGGTGAGTTTGCAAACTCAATGAGATAATCATCATCGATGGTTCACTCAATTCATGTAACACTTTATCATATGTAACAAATATTTCACATCTTTGGATTTTGTAAGAAATATCACATATCACATTCTCATTCAAATACGAGGTACTCTTACATTTGAATCAGTCAAACACATGTACTAAAATGTATATGTGATGCACGTGAGACTCACTTTTACTTATTATTGTTGATGTTGTGACTGAATGCTTTTTTTACTAGCTCATATCCCTTGGTGGATATCTAGCTTTACCAGATAATGTCCCATATCCCTTAGTGGATAATGGGTACTTTCACAACTGAGCCTGAGGCTCTTATCAAAGTCTGAGCTTTAAGCTCTTTACACTGGCAACTCCTGTCACAATTACCTTTATCTGTCATGCATTCGTGTAATGGAATGCTTCACATTCATATAAATACAATCAGTCACTTGATTTCAGTTTCACTTTCACGTTCACATTCATCATTGAACCTTGGTCTGGCATTCCACAATATTGTGGAGTATCACTTATTCATTCAAATTCACAAACAAGGAGCACTTCAACATCACAATCATCAGATCAGAACCATCGGACCTTTATGTCCGGAATTCAACAATCAAATCACATTTATAGATAATTCAAATCAAAAATTAAGCAAACAAACAAATAAGTGAGACCGTCTAGGTTACTTAAAGTTTGCTCCCAAAGCTATTGCCTCGAAGTTCCGGCAATATCAAGAAGTGGTTGCTCTACTTGTTCTCCTATATGCAATCATATACAAAATTTACACATTCAGATAAATAGTCAATCATAAGCACATTCATGAACGTATCATGTATTATGCATGTTTAATGACAATTTCTCAGGTATGTTTCTTTAATACACTTTATTAGGATATATGCTATATATCTAAGTAATTAGTTTTGGCATTATTTATTAATTGGAAATATAAGATATTAATTGGATAATGACTTCATTCAAAAGCTATATAGATAATCTTCTAGTTGACAAAGAATCCTATCTTAGATTAAAGTCTATCTTGAGTGGGGCATCTAATATCTCAGGGGTTGTCCAAATATCAGATGGTGGCTTCCGTATAATTGGGGAGAGATGAAGAATAGATGGTGAGTGATTGGTCATTGTAAACGAAGATCCATTGAACGAAACGCTCTCAAGTATGTTTGTTTTTCTACAAAGGGCCCTAGGGATTTGATGGCTAAGAGAGAGCAGAGACAAAGCTTTTCTGCAACCTCCAGGCAAAGTAAAATTAGTGTGGTCCACTGTCTGATTTGGTAGATAATCCATCTTTTGGTGAAGTAATGTGGAAAGATTCCAGCAGATGACTACCGTAGTATACTTAGCGAACAACTTTCAGATTTGTCTTTGAAGAAGTTGAATTTATCAGGAAGTTGTTCTTGTCTATCTCAAGTGTATTTAGTTTTCATTCTTTATTATTTTAATCACTTGAGTTATTTGCTTATTGTTCTTTCATTAAAAGATTGATTAAGAAATTCTTTGATGAGGTTAGTACGAGGCGGTTGTATTATTGGGTGTGAAATTCTTTTACGGGAAGTGAGGTTGAGAGATAGTGTCAAGGGTTGAGTAGTGTCGGCTTAGTAAAACCTTGGGTAAATCTATTGTACCTCGGTGAAAGTATTAAGCTGGGTAAGAGCCTCATAGACATAGGCAAGGTGTGCCAAACTACGTTACCAAATTTCTGATGCTTTTATTATTTCGTTTTGATTGCTTTTGTTTTTGTTTGTGCTAGAGACATCTATGATAAAACTTAGAAAGTTTTCAAAACTACTACCCCCTTCAATTTTTCAATTGGTATCAAAGCGGGTCACCGTTTCAGAACTTGTTAGCAAGTTGGTACAGATCCTAGTTTTGCGAACATGTCTAATTTTGAGATAAATTTGTTAAAGAGTAAACAAGAAAGGAACAAAGGATTAACACTACAGGCTGAAACTGGAAAAAGTATGAATGATATAGAAGATAAATCCAACGAGAATCAGGATATGGAGTTGTTAACACGAGAGTTCAGTAAGTGGCTGAAGAGAGTGAAAAAGGACAGACCCAAATTTAGGCAAAATGATGAGAGATCATCGAACAATAACTTCAAACAACAAGCCAAAACTGAAAAAGGATAAAGAAAGGTGAAAAGAATTCAACGTCATGAGTGTCAAGGCTTCAGACATGTTCAAGCAGAACGTGCTAACATCTTGAAGAAGAGAAAAGGAAAATCCTATAAAAGCACTTGAAGTGAGAGTAAATCTGAGAGTGAATATGGTAGTGAAGAAGAAATCACAAATAGTGCTGCATTAGTTGCTTTACATAGCAAAAGTTCAGTTACTTGCTTAACAGTAACTGAAAAGGAAGTAACTGAACACATAAAAGGGGAGAAAACGAAAAATTTCTAGAAAAACTCAGCTCAAGACCCAATATTAGATTATGAAAGTGGCCTAGATGATGGAAAAGAGAATATTTACGAGGCTTACAAAGCAATGTATAAAAAATGGGTGAATACATGTAAAAAGAATGAAAGATTTAAGGAAGAAAATCTCTCCATGAAGAACACTATCTAAGGTTAGAAAAGAAATTGAAGTCGACATTAGATGAGCTTGGTGAAGCTAGAATGAAATTGGTAAGTACTGAAAAAGGATTTAGAATGTTGAATGGAGGCACTGAAAAACTAGAAAAGTTAATGGAAATTGGTAAGGTTAAAGGGGGATCTTCAAGGTATTGGCTATAAAGGTGAGTGCTCTAAAGTGAATGAGGAGAAAAATGATATGTCCAGATCTATTCGAGAAGAAGAAACATTGAGAAAGAATCAAAGATTTGTAGCCACGTGTCATTTTTGCGGAATTATTGGGCATATAAGGCGAAGATGTTACCAGTTACTGTAGATGCTATTTCAAAAAAGCCAAAGCTGAAGGATTCTACGTCCCTTACATAAATTTCAGAATCAACCCATGGTACCGAAGCACACTTGGATTAGAAAGGGTCAAGTACAAGCACAAAAATGTAGTGAATGAAAAATAAGAAATTGTACAGATTTACAGTTAGGTACTGCTTTTGAAGAAACTATTCAGACAAAGAACAAATCAGTTACTTCAGAAGAAGAAACCGATGATCGAGATAATGTGACGAGGAATAAGCCTAGGTTTGAATTTCTTTGAGGGGCATAGGGACTGTCTTCTTTACATTTTTGAATTTTTTTGTTGTTAAAAAAAAGAAAGAAAAGTCTAAAAAAAGAAAAAGAAACGAAAAAAATTGTCTTCTTTAGCTCTTCTTTAGTCTTTATATTGTCATTGTCGTCCCATCTTTTTAGTAGTTTGCATTACGACTTCTATTTGGCTCCACCGAAGACTCTTCAGCTCTCTCATCAGTATAGGTCTCTCTCTCGGGTATATCTCTCTCTTTCGGGCATATCTCTCGGTGTTTTGAATGGTAGTATATTGTCACCTTGGCGTACTTATGATTCTTCCGCTACACCTACAGTTGATTTTTATGTTTCTTTATTCGTTGAGATTGATTTTGTTGAAGACATTCTTCGTTTTGATACTGTTTTATCTTAAGGTGGAGACATCAAATTGTTTTTGGTAATTGTTCCATTCAGGGGGAGATTTTAAGGTATATGTGTGACTATTCGTCGTGCTTTTTGGCATCTTTTTGTCCTAGGGGGGAAATTTGGATGATTAGATATTTGATGAATGTTCATTACTTTGGATGTTTCTTGAACTTGAAGAATTTGCTGGAGTTTTTTAGAGCTTGATCTTGGATTGAGAGGGAGTATTTGTCATATGAATTGTGAATTTGATACTTATATATGTCCAATAAAGTTATTTAAGGGAAGTTTCATATTTATGACAAACAATGCCAAAAAGGGGGAGATTGTTAGGATATATGTTATATATCTAAGTAATTAGTTTTGGCATTATTTATTAATTGGACATATAAGATATTGATTGCATAATGACTTAAATTCAAAAGCTATTTAGATAATCTTCTAATTGACGAAGAATCCTATCTTGGATTAAAGTCTATCTTGAGTGGGGCATCTAATATCACAAGGGTTATCCATATATCAGACGGTGGCTTTTGTGGCATTGGGGAGAGATGAAGAATAGATAGTGAGTGATTGGTCGTTGTAAACGAAGATCCATTGAATGGAACTTTCTCAAGTATGTTTGTTTTTCTACCAAGGGCCTTAGGGATTTGACGGCTAAGAGAGAGCAGAGTCAAAGCTTTTCCACAACCTCTAGGCAAAGTGAAATTAGTGTGGTCCACTATCTGATTTGGCAGCTAATCCATCTTTTGGTGAAGTAACCGGAAAAGATTCCAGCAGATGACTATCGTAGTATACTTGGCGAAGAACTTTCAGATTTATCTTTGAAGAAGTTGAATTTATCAAGAAGTTGTTCTTGTCTGTCTCTAGTGTATTTAGTTTTCATTCTTTATTATTTTAATCACTTAGGTTATTTACTTATTGTTCTTTCATTAAAAGATTGATTGAGAAAACTCTCTGTTAAGGTTAGTATGAGGCGGTCGTTACTTTGAAAGTTATTCTCCAAATACTGTATACTAAGCACATTTGAAAATCAGCTAATGCATGATCATGCTATCAAGTAATACAACTCATATCTCTCAATTTCAATATTCAAAAATTACAAACTTTATACCAAGTGAAAGCTAAGAGATTAAGCTACAACTTTTGTGAAGACACTTTTATCTGATTTGGTCCACATCAATACAATTTATTCAAAAACTATAGGATATGATTTCTGTCTCGGGTAGTGTTATAGCCTAGACCAAGACTGAATTTCAAGCCAGATTTTGAAATTCGTAAAGACAGAATTAATTATATATTTCTTCAGAAAATATGTAGCCCTATGTCTCTATTTTTCTTTGAATTAAAAATCATTCCATTTTGATAACTACAGAATAAGTTATATCTAAAATACCGAAGAATGTTTAGTGAAAAAACTCCAATTATGAAATTCCAGAACTCCTAATCAATTTCGTCCCAAATTCATCAATCAATCTCTCCAGAATAATTTCATTTGGCTACAATTTTTTTTTATATGTAAAACAATGTGTTTCGAGTCTAATGGTGCAAGTCCCATGCCATTTGGAGGTCGGGAGAAGAAGTTATGATGAAAAGATCAAAGGATGTTCAAAACAGTCTCTTATTATTCAAAGGTTTAGAGTGCACGATCACAACTTCCGTCCTTCAATAGCAGAGTCGCGATCGTGCTGAGGCATGATTGCAACTTTATATATGCTTTAGTAGAGTCGCGATCATGCTGATGCACAATCGTGACCAACTGTGTTTTCTTTCTTCTTTTCTTCCCTTCGTGCCATTTTTGACTTAAACCAGAAGTTTTTAGACAACACTTTATTCTAATCAAATGTTTCGCTATGTCTTGAGTTTATAACGCCATCAAATTCATTCATTTTGGTTCAGTATCGTGCAAGTTATGGTGAAAATACTCCATACTGTTCTTTATGTCTCAACAGAATACTACTCTCAAGTTCAAGCTAAATTTCAGGGCTCTTATGAAAAGAATTTAAATTTTATTTCTTCAATAAAGTTATAGAAATATGTCTCTAGTTTAATATGAACTAAGAATCAACTCATCTGAAAATCTATAACTCAAGATATAATCAAAATACAGAAGCATGATCAGTGAAAATTCTTCAGTTCATAACATTTTAGTACATTTCCTCACTTTAATCCAATCACTCCTTTTTCAAATAATCACTTTAATCCAATCACTCCTTTTTCAAATAAGTTCAGATGGTTCTTAATTTTAACAGAGAGGAAAAATCAATGTCTTAGGGGTGTATTGATTCAATTTTCAAGTCATTTGGAGATCAGATTACAAAGTTGTGGCTGAAAGAATCAACACAGTTCAGTTTTCTCATAAAAATGCAGATTTCTTCTTCATCCATATTTCCGGATTTTCTCATTTCGATCTTATTCAATTAACACATATGACACTTAAACCAACTCTTCCACCTCCATTTCAGCTCATCTTACTCAAAAACAACTCAAAATGCAAGATTAATTACAAACATCAAAACCAAAATCGAACACGCACACTATCACCTTGTACTTCCTCTCTCTGCTGCGATTTGTTTTCATGAGCAGTATCAAATTTCAACGTAATCTATATCCTACTTTTCACATCTTTCTGTAGTTGACTAAATTCACAAATCCTCGTTAAATTCAAATTTTTACAAACCTATACACTTTCTACACACTCTCTCTATTCACAAACTTTCCATCTAACTCATTCATCAAGTTTATTCACCGAAGCTGCACTTCTCAACCCACGCATGCATGTATTCTTTTACACAATAACAACATCATAAAAATCACTTACTTGCTTCAATAAAGCTTTCAGTAGTGAGAGTGAATTAAAGACACAAAATATATAACTAATGTTTCGGTGTTGACTAATACAAGAAGGGAAGGTGATAAACAATGTTTTCGGTGGTGAAGAATATCAACAATGATATTTTTGTTTGTTTTATCACAAACATAACCACGTGTCTTTTGGCATGCAATACATTTTTCACTTATTTTGTGCTACCATATGCCACAATGGAATTAGTCTATTATTCAATAATTTTCCTAGTCCAAAAAAAAAACTCCAAATTTTCAAAAACATTTCTAAAATTCACCAAAAATTTCGAAATAATATTAATAGTCTCCAAAATTGCACTTCTTGTTTTCAACGGTACACTAAATTCTATTCTGGGATCTAGCCTCGAACATGGGCTGTTATAGTCATTATATTAATATGATAAAATAATAAATTATAATCATATCAAGCTATTTTAAAATTTAAAGCTTAAAATATTATTTTTAAAATTAAAATTAAAATTAAAATTACAATTGAAACAAAATTTATTTATTAATTTCAATTAGAATCGAAACAAATCCAAATTATTTTACCTTCTATAAATTTCTTTAAAAGGTAAGAAAATTTATCAAAAACTCTTCTTAGTTTTACAAATTAAGACTTATTTTAGTATTGGAGTGTATAAGTGGAAAAAATCCCTTGATTTTGCACTTTGAATCAAAATTCCACATCGTAATTCATTAAAAACAAGAGTCAATGCTTCATTAAAATTACTAATAATAATTTGTATTAGTAATTTGTTAATAAATATTATATAAGATATTAAAATAAGTTTATTTAATTAAAAATAATTTATCTTTAATTTTGATATATGTAATGAATATCCGTGATAAAAATATAATTACATTGACATCAATAACCAAACCAATTTTCATTTTTATTTGAAAGGAAAACAAAAAATAAAAACTTAAAAATACAACAAAAAAATTGAAGTAGAACCAAACGGCCCTTTAGTGAACACTCAAAAAAAAATTTATGTTTGCAAATTTTATCCTTATAAAATATATTCACATAAAAATCAAACGTTATTAATATAATTCTTAAATTTAATTTGAATCCATTAAACTCTACTGGAATTAATAATTACGATTACTATAATAAATTACTTATTTTATTTTGATTTAATTGGTGTAGGTTAAATATAATTCCCATGTTAACATCATTTAATTAGTCAGTATGTAATATAAAACAACAACAACAACAACAACAATAACAATAAGTAAAAATTTGGCTAGCACGCGGAGTTTGGGAAGGTCCAGTAGTACGCATGCTTACCTCTAACGAGTGTAGAGACTGTTTCCAAATAACCCACACAATAATCAATAAATCACATCTATCAATAAATAAATTACTAAATTAACAATTCAAGATTAAATCAATAAATTTATTATAAATAATCATTTGAATATTTAAAATTTTTAAAAAAATCAGGTACTATGAAGATTAATTGCCAATTTATTAAATATGGGTTTGCATTAGCGCAAATTTTCGATTAGGATTTGAAAATTTTAGTTTAGAGAGGTTATTCTTTAATATCAAAACAAAACATAGGGCAACCCACACAATCTTTTAAAAGTAGGGATAACAATAGGTTTGTTTGAGTTCGAGCCAGGATTGAGGCCCGATGAGGATCAAGATAATCAGGCCTAATTCGAACGGGCTCTATTAAAAATTAAAAATAGAAAACAATTTCGTTTTTCTCATAATTGTCAGCTCTTGGGTTGGATTGAGTTTGGACAGTCAAAATCTCGATCAACTCGAACCTGATCTATTAATACCAAAAGAGGTCGAAATTACATAGGAGAGGATATACAATTCTTATAGTTAGAGTCTATACAAAATATACAACTAGCTTCTCAACTTTTCATAATTAAGTAATAGCTATTACTATATAATCATTTGTTGCTTGAGTCGATTAGATAAATTTGGAAGATTGGGGGTTGCCAAGATTGTCATCCATAGCTTGAGATAAAACTCATTCCACCTGAATTTCTTGTAATTCTCTACTGTCCCAAAGATCATTGTCTTCCTCAATCTCCAAATGAAATTTACTACCATGGCAAAACCAATCTTGAATGCTCTATAATCCGTTTTATCACACCATTTCAAAGCATTGACCTAATTCAATCAGTCTTTCCAGGCAAGATTTATGTTTTATAGGTTAAAAATGGAGAGAAAATTACCCTACAGTTGTCTTGTGCAAGAGCAATCAAAGAAGAGATGATTTAAAAACTCATCTTCATCGCTGCATAAAAGGTAGGATTTGTCTAGAATCTGGAATTTTATCATCTCTCTAGTTCCCAGTTTCTTCCTACCTGCTAACTAGAGTATAAACGAGTGAGCCTGTGAAATTTCAGATCCCCATATCAGCCTGTGAAGGAAATTAGGTGAATGGGCCAATTAGGACTTGTTTACACGGTTGTGCAATAAATTTATGTGATGTGTATAACTCCAATCTAATTTCATCTTCCTGCCACTGATCTAGTGAATAAGTTGGTGTTTGCTCAACAATTGACGTAATTCTTTTGTTCATATGGAATGGTCAGACCCAGTTGTTATTTTGAATGAGTATCTGTACCTTAGTATCTTTTAGAATTGAGCCTTTCAAAACTATGAAAAAAAAAACATGTACTACATAGAGGTCGTGCATAGTTGAGTCATTCTCTGAAGCACTTCAACCCATCTATATGCTTACATCTGACTGCATTTAGATCCAGGGTCAACTTGGTCTTTGGTTAAATTTTTCAAAAATATCGGTCCGAGTTCGACCTAAGCAAAATTACTTCATTTTGAAAAAAAATGATATCATTTTTAAATTTTAAAAGCTATTTGGAAACCTTCGAATTGGATTCATTGACGAATTAGATTCAATTACATTTCTGGGATTGAATTAAATTCAATTTACACTGTTTGGTATAAATCTATATATATTAGAATTGAATTTAATTACATTGTTTGGAACACGATAAAAATGAATTCAACTACTTTATATGACTTTTTTATCCTTAACTAAAAATAGCATGTAATCAATGTAAGTGTGTTTTGTAGTAATTTGTATATTTATGATGTGTATATTTGGAAAAAAGAATTTTTAATGTTTTAAAAAGAATTGGCTTTTCAATTCACACACCAAATCGGCCCATTTCAGATGCGAATTGAATTTATTAAAAAAAATGCAGATTCAATTATATGGTTGAATTCAAGTTATCTCTTTTTAACATTTCAAATGTATAAATTGAATTAAATTACATAAAATTAATGAATTAGGTTCACTTTATTGGATTCCAATCAACCTGTAAATTAAAACATTAGAAAACAGATCGGGCTAACCGGGACCATCCCTTTTTTTGGATACATAGGAAATAAACGTCTACAGTTACAGACTCCTATGAGTCAATACACCCAGCGTATCCTGTGAAATGAAAGGTAAACACTGTGTAGAACTGATCGATAGGAAATGAATGCCCCGAGCAACCCCCATGGCTAGATGCGCCAACATATCAGTAATCCGATTGCCCTCTCTGAAGATGTGCTGCACTTGTACTTCCCACTCGAGTCCAAAAATGTCCCCAAGGTCCCGGACCACCTGTGAACTAGTCAAAGAAGTAATATTAGATGAAGAAAGAATGTTAATAACTTCCAATGAGTCTACCTCTAATGCTACACGAAGGTAGCCAAGGTCCCAAGCTCCCTGTAACCCAGTTAAAGCCCCACGAAGCTCCGCTTGCAAGGGGGAAACTGCCTTTAGATTCTGTAGAAACCTACCACACCAATGACCTTCACTATCCCGAAGAAGACTGCCAACGAAGGCTATACCAGTGGCGTATTGACGGCCCCATCAGTATTAATTTTGATCCAACCATCTGGTGGTTTGGTCCAGCCGATGGGTGTACCCACTGGGGCTACCCTTATGGGAAAAGGGGTTCCCAGTATACCTTTGGCCTTTTCAATCCATCCACCAAACTAAAGTACTGCCCTAGCTCCATGCTCGGGCTAGTGAAAATTGGTCTCGAAAATACTCTTATTCCACAACTGCCACAAATATCAGCAGGAGGTACCAAAGATAGTGGTCCAGTCGAACTACTGCATAAGGTTTAGCTTACCCAGGTTAGTATATAGCCACTGGTCTAAAGGCATCTGGAAAAAGGAGGGCTCGAGAGTCATTATAGGGAATTGATTCCAGAAATTATTCACTCTCCTACAGTCCCGTAACGCATGCAAAAACGTCTCCTCATGATTGCAAAAAGGACAAGTGGAGGTCGGTGAGATATGATAGGCCACTCGCTCCTGATTAGTGAGTTATTTATTTTTCTCCAGCAACCAAAGGAAAGACCGGATCCGCTGATGTCCAGGCCATTTCCATATCATTCGCCAAAGTCGGGGGCTGGCTGGCACTGACGCTCCCTCAATGACTTCATAAGCAGAGTGGACCGTAAAACAACCATTCTTTCCGGGTCCCCAAACAATTTGATCCGCCTCCAGCTCACCATGTCGTGGGGGAATAGCCGCTATGGCCACACAGACATGCGTGGGAAGATATGCTAGAATCGGTCCCAGGACCATCCTCCATTCTCATATACCATGTCTTGTACCGATGTGCGTAATAGGATATTGGGAGGTGGTGAGGTTGAAAGGGACAGGAGGGGTCCCCAGTCGCCGAGCCAGCCATCTAACCAAAAGTTAGTGCAGTAGCCATTACTGAGACACCAAGAGATACCTTGACAAACATAACTCCAGGTGGCTGCTATCCCTCTCCAAATAGTTGAGGCCCCGGGCTTGGCGACAGTAGGAGGGAGGCTGTGATCGTCGAATTTATATTTGGCTCGAAGTATTTGTACCCACGGTTCATTGGGCTTAGTGAGTATTGACCATCCGAGTTCAATGAGCAGAGCATCATTGGTGATATGAACTTTCTTAATGCCTAACCCGCCATGCTGTTTGAACCAGCAGACTTCCTCCCAAATGAATCTGCCTTTGTCCAGGGCAGGTTCCCCAGATGAAATTGCTCATGATCCGCTCGAGATCGTCGCATAATTGTCTCGACAAACGTGCCATTTGCATGTTGTATATAGTGAGAGCATAGAGGACCAATTGAGTTAAAGTGACCCACCCTCCAAGGGATAGTTCTCGGCCACGCCACCCTGGAAGTCGCTATTGAGCTTGGTCCAAGAGGTATTGATACGTACGCCAGGAAGATTGCTCGTGGATTAGTGGGAAACTGAGGTATTTGCCTAGATTAACAGTATGCGTAAATTGAGAGGCATGGCTTAGCAAATGGGTGGTGGATCGACAAACATTCCTGGAGAAGAATATCCTAGTTTTAGCTTGGCTAACTTGCTGACTTGACTCACAACAAAAGGTCTCCAAAACCCGGCGAATGATGTGTACTTGAGTGGTCGAGGCTTCAACAAAAAGGAGGAGATCGTCTGCAAAGAAAAGGTGTGAAATAGGAGGTCATGTTCGACTGATCCGAAACGGTTTCCATATGCCACTACTAACCTCATGTGATATCAAATGGCCCAACCTTTCCAGGCAAAGTACGAAAATGTACGGCGAGAGTAGGTCTCCTTGTCGGATACTGCAGGTTGGGATAAAAGTGTCAGAAAGGGTCCCGTTCCAAGAAACTTGCATAGAAACAGATGAGATGCATTTCATGATTAGATTGGCAAGGGATTCGACAAGGCCTATGTCCTTTAGAGTGTCATGTATAAAGGCCCAGCACAGGCGATTATAGGCTTTTTCTAAGTCGACTTTGATAGCCATGATTCTGGTCTTCCCTGTCTTACGTCTCATTGAGTGGATAGCCTCCTAAGCAATGATGATATTGTTGGTGATGTGTCTGCCCCGAACAAAGCTATACTGGGTTTGGGCGACAAGAGTATTGAGATAAAGCTTCAAACGATTGATTATAACTTTCAAGAGGGTTTTGTACAATACCGTACACGGGCTAATAGGCCGGAATTAAGAGAGGTGAACAGGGGAGGGGACTTTGGGGATTAAAACCAAGATAGTTTTGTTGGCCTCAATATCCCAACGGTCCTGGTTGAAAATAGCTTAAATATGATTCACTACAGCAGGCCCCACCTTTGACCATTGTTGTTGGAAGAAGGAAGCATTGTATCCATCCACTCTGGGAGCTTTGTTTGGGTTGATATCAAACATTGCACTTCGAATTTCGACCACCAGGAGAGGCTCAGTCAGGGATCGGATAGACTCGAACGAAAGAGGGGGAAAGGACCCCGTAAGGAATGGGTTAGAAGGAGGATCATCAGGGGAGGAAAATAACTTTACAAAATACTGCTTCGCCGGATGCCGCAATTGGGAGGAGTCAGACAAGAGTTGCCCCTGGTCGTCCTTTAAATGGGTCATCCGGATTTTCTTGCATTTGGCCAAGGCGAGACTATGGTAAAACTTGGTATTTCGGTCATCCTGAGAAAGCCTGTTACTCCTGGATTGTTGAAGCAAATATAATTCTTCCTCACAGAGGACTTGTGTGAGTTTGCCCCGCAGTCGCTCTTCTAAGTCCTGTAGAGAGTCGACCTGCAAAAAATCCATCCTACGTTGTATGTCGTCCAATCTAGTGAGAAGCCTTTTCTTCCAATGGAAAATGTTTCCAAACACGCTCTTATTCCAGTGAATGAGTTTAGTAGAGAACGAGTCCAACCTGCGGCAGAAGTCGGTCTCAAAGGGGGCCCAGTGATCCTCAACTAATTTACCAAAATCCGCATAAGCAAGCCACGCAGATTTAAACGAAACAGGAATGTTGGTCATCTCTGGTCTCACCGCTCTATTGAATTCCACTAGCATTGGTCGATGATCAGAGCCTAGGAAAGGAAGATGAGTATTGGTCATATAGGGAGCTAAATCTAGCCACTGCGAAGAACAAAGGAGGCGATCCAATCTGGCTCTAATGGTCCCCCTTCTCCAGGTAAATTTGGAACCAATGTATCCCAGATCATGTAAATCACTACTATGCACCCACGACTGAAAACATTTGTTCACAATCGGGGTAGACGAGGAGCCGCCTTGTTTCTCGTCGTTAACTAATTTGGCATTAAAATCCCCTTTGAGAAGCCAGGGGACGACTACCATTCTGTTGAGCCAATGAAGATAGGGCCACAACAATTTCTGTGTGGCCACCTGAGGACTAGTATAGACAGTGGTAAAGTCAAAAAGTAAGTTCTCGTGCAGTATACTCATATATATAAATTGTCGGTGAGCCATTAATATTGAGACTTCAAATTCGTCCGTCCACTAGATCCAGATTCTGCCTACAAAACAGTTGGTTTCAACTTGGAACGAATGGGTAAGTCCCAGCTTTCGAATGACTGCAAGTGCTCGACCGCAACTGATGTGAGTTTTGACTAAGATAGGAAAGAATTGGGCTCCACCAGCCCCTTGGCAATTTCATATAAGGATCGACATAAAATGATAGGTGCGGGCTTCCTCCTAACACGGAGAGAGTGGTTTAGATGGGTAAGACCCATCAGTAACAACTCCTTTTGCGGTGGGCAGTGTCGAGGTCGCCACACCCAACGGACCTAAATTATCTTCCATCCGAACATCGACATCGCCAATACTCGAGGGCCGCGTATCTGGAGGTTCAGATGGTGGGAGAGCATTTAATTCGTTTTGTAAATTGGGGAGGGCTTTAGATTGCATGTGATCCGCTGTGGACATATCGGAGTCTCCTCTAATTAACTCACCAACGGCTTGGTCATCATAGATTAATTCGGATGGGGACTGGATGCAAACTGCTAGATGGGGCTCCAGGGGTCGGTTCAGGGGAAGGAGTTTAATTTTATTATCTAGTCCAGGTCCAAGTTGGGTAGGGGGAGGCCTAGATTGGGCCTTCTTGGCTAGGTGGGACACGCCTTTGCCTTTTGGGCCTGCAGTGGACTGGCGGCGTGGCCCAGACGTTGAGGGTTGCACGCCTGGCCCTCGGTTGCTGGCAAATACCTCGTTAAACGCTAACGGGGTATGAGAAATCTGGTTGCCATCGAAACCAGACGTGTGGGACGGTGAGGGGGTATGGGGGAAAGTGCCCGCAATGTTCGGCGTGGAGAGCAACGCTAATCTGGAGCCACTGCCTTGCAGATCGATCCTTGGGGAGCGAGTGGAGAGCGGTTGGTGTAACTTGACCATGGATCTCGTCGGTTTTCGTTGGACCTGGATCCACGATCCGTAAGTCTCGTGTGGCTGGGCTATCATCGACTCTGCACTCCGTGCCGTCGCCAACTCTGAGAGACTAGGGTTCGATCTCCCTTGCTCCCGCATGGAGCTGGGCTCAATTGATGACATCTCCAGTGGTTGTCCAGTGGGGGCTGTGGAGCAAGAAGGACAGGCGTTGCGCTTATGACCAACCAAGCCGCACTGGAAGCAAATCTGCGGCAAGCTTTCGTAGGCGACCATCAAGGTCTTCCCATCCAACTCCACATTCGGACGAAGTAGCATCCCTAGATTTATTTCGACGGCAATACGGGTGAATTTACCTCTTTGGGATAGCAAGGTATGTTCATCTATTCAAACCGTCCTGCCAATTAAATTCCCAAGGGCGGTTAGAATTTGCGAATGGTCTTCCTCCCTGCTTCTAATTCTGCTCCTTTTGGCTTGATGTGCATTGGGAGGTTCGGTGCCTGGTTCCCCTGCAATGTTGGTAGCTGAGTCGAGTTGCATTGGGTGAGATGAAAATGAGTTTTGGGTTGTAGGAGCAATCGGAATTGGAGAGACAATCGACGTCGGAATTCAGAGAGAGTTCAGAGAGTTAAATATAGGGTACAGAATTAAAACGAGCAAATCATGGAGCCCAAGGTGCTCTTTCCCTGAAAAGGAAGACTTTATACGCTATCTTCTCACATATTGTCAGTGTAACCCAATATCATTTTAAGAAGTTTATGTCTATTTTAAACATAATTAAATTGAGCATGCACGATTTGTGCAACAATTACTAGTTCCAGTATGAAGAGGAAGTCATTCTGGCGGTTGGTCGGACTAGATCCCAACGCCTACTAATTTAAAGTTCGAGCACTTCTTTATGTCTCAATTTTTTTCCATAAAATGATATTATTTTAGCGTTAATTA
>JAOSBN010006452.1:0-18897 GCA_027563595.1 Erythroxylum suave | reverse complement strand
CAGTACATTGGGAGATGAATGTAAAAATTTGTGTTTTGAATTCTAGGGCAATTCTGGATTTATTTTAGGCTAAATTATCTCCGCCACTGAATGGCTTGGCTTGTTTGAGAAGACTCATGGGTCGACCTACCGAAGCCCAGCATCCATCCGTGACTTCTTCACACGCTTCGTTGACGGTGAGCTTGCTGGTCAACAACTGTCGCCGACGCAGCTTCGACTCCTTCTTCACCCTTTGCAGGCTCAAGTCTGTCAACTGCGACAATTCATCGCATGTTTGCCTGACGGCGGCAGTCATCATAAAGCTTCTCGAGCCGTATCCAAAGCGGCGACCAGAGCCAGGTTGGAGGAGATTTCTGCGCTGTTGCAACAGTGGTACGCCATCAGCAAGCAGAGCTTCTCCGGCAATAAGGGTACATGCTGGACCACCTGCGCAAACTTGATTATGTATCACTTGATCAGTCTGAACACCATCACTAGCTTCAAATGCATCGAGCAATTCGCTCGCCGCGAGGTGACAGGTGGTGTTTCACGGCATGCGTCTTGGCTGCAGTCAAGATGTATCGATCAACCAGAAGAAACATTCTTCCACTCTGGTCAGATCCTGAGGTTGATCAAGAGCATGCCTAAACCGGTCCGACCACCTTGGTGGGCAGGTGCTGTGTACCGTGTGGCGCTGACGGCATGGGCTGCCAGCATGGCCGCCGCACGCTTTTCGTCGAACGAACCTGAGATTGATCCCAATACTCAGTTCGCCATCGACGGGTTGACGCCTGAACATGAATCCATCAGCAAATACATGAAGTACCAAGAAGGTACACCCATGTTGACTGGTGCCGACGGCCAGCTTGTCTCGTTGTCTGTTCCTTCCAATGTCCTGGCTCATTGTGCGGATGTCCTCGACGATGACTCCTCGATGAGACTCGCCGACGGCATCAAACGCAAGCTTCGTCTATTCATGGACAACTGGAAGGAGATCTGACCGTCTTCTCTTCGAAATCGATGTCGACATTGTGTCTCGAGGATCGACTGACCATCATCAAAGCTTGGTTCTGCTGCATTTGTCAGTCCAGGCGTGATGAATGCGATTCATCCCTTCACTTCTTGGGCGTAATGTCATCGCCCTGTATATATTGATTTGTTTCCCTTTTGGAACGATGTGACGACCATTGGTGTCTTGACGACTTGCATAGCGAAGGTGTTTCGGTATAACAATAATGATTGCTTGGACGTGGTGATCAGTCACGTACCAGCAGCAAGACAACAAACGAATTCTGCGATACCCTCTGGTGGAGAAAAGCCTTGCTATAGGGAATGGGAGGGACTCTCCAGGAGTGATAACGATGATGATCATGATGATGGGATTCAGGCCTGGAAGATAGGCAAACCGCTGTGATGATATGTACTGAGGACGGGCCACAGCAGATGGCAGCGAGCCGTCGCTGGACCTCTGCGGGGTTCCAGCATGCACTCCATAATCATTGAGTCGGTAGTAATGTGGACGTGTCCATCACAGTCTGAATGATCTCAATTTGAACTGCACTCTGGTGTATTTGCTGCTTTCGATTCTTGTCCTCGAAGAACCGTCCAGTCATGAGTGAATAGGTCCTGATCGGTGCGAGACAGCGCTGTCCAAAGAGTATTCGTGGCCGTGGCGTGCGTATGGCATGGTTGGTAATCGAGTGAGTGAGCGAAACTGAGAAAAGTCGGAGAGGGACCAGTCTTAGAGGTGTGCAGCATGACTGTGCCTCGGTTTTATTCAGTACATCTGGCAGAGTGACCTCGTCTGCGATGTGCCGCAATACCAAAACTCTCGAGGTACCTACGCCACTGTACCTGACGGGACGATCCCGCACCCCGTTGGAGGCTACGGTGATGTCAAAAAAGACAACAATTGACGGAGGTCGGGAGATCGGAGTGCAATGTCCGACGCAGCGCGTGCTGTCATTGGTTCCCGCCGTGACGTTAGGACGGTCAACGAGACAATCGTCGTTCTGATCTACGACTAAGAAAGCTCTTCTGGACTTCCGTCCTAGATGCTTTTTGAATTCAAGCTTCGACGGCGGGCTGGTGCCTCATGGTGGAGGCCCGTGCAAAGAAAGTCGAGTCCGATACTACCTGTTTTCTCGAACAGGCGCACGGTGGTGTGTTTCCAGTTCTTGCGACCCTGTGCGTGATCGGACGTATATTTTGGGTGAAGACCACCACCCGGCGTCACCGGTGGTGGTGCATGACAGCGACAGTACGACCTTCCCACGGACTCTTCGGTGTTCACCCAGGGTAGGTGGAAATCATTGTGCGGATGGACTGAGATAAGTCACGTATGTGCGTGGGAATACCACGCAGAGGCAGAGGCAGCGACGGGAGTGACAAGGCTGTACATACAGCCTTCCTAGCGTCTGAGTCAGCCTCGCCTGTGCCTCGTCACGTGAAGCTGTCCGTCAGCCTCGTCGTCATTGGCTCAGACACTGACACGCCGCAATCTTTGGTTGGTCTTTGCAAGGTTGCACCGTCGCAACTAGCGTACGGACATCGTCCAATCTCACGGTCTCTGATTCGACGATGACTCCGTGAACATCGTTACCGTTCGGTTTTTGGCCGTCATGTATCAATACGGCACTAGTCTGAGACATGGTAGCCGGTCTAAGGTAAGATGGGCGCACAAGCACGTCGGTGTCATTTTAGACACGGGCAATCTTTCACCAAGGCAATCAAACTCTATCAGGGACTCACCTGGACCAGGATCGTTGCTTGTCCGGATCTTGAGAGATGAAGAGCCACAACGTCAACACACGCCCTCAGGGTCATGATCGACTCTCTGGCTCACGAACCGTTCGTGCGCTTCATGCTCTCGACCACTGTGGTGTTGAAGCCGACTCGACGTAGCAGTCCAGGTGTTATCATACCAAGAACACGAGCCCTCGCCCGCCCTCTTTACTTAAGATTTCAAATCCTACGCGCCCGTTGCATGTGCCCAACCCTGACTGCATAGTTCTTCGTCGATGTCAATGCTGCCGATCTGCAGGAGCCTGCAAGCGGTGAAGCTTGTCTTGCATACAAAATGCACTTACTACTACTGGGACATGTTGGAAGTCAAGTCGTCCGCTGGTGCCGCCCTTCAATTCATACACGGCGTCTCTCCGTCTCAAAGCAATTCCTCTGGCCGCCTTGTTGTGTTGTCTGCTCACACCGTTTATCAGAAGACTCTGGCATTTTCCCGACCAGACTGGTCGCCACATGCCGAAGAAGAGGTCTCGTATTGATGTGTGTGGCCCCCAAAACGTTGCTCAGCTCTCGTAGACTTGAAAGTTGGTTGAGGTCGCAATGCCCAGCGCTCTAGCCAAAGTCACTCATCAATGTCTGTCATTCTGGGATAAAGACAAAGTCATCAAGGGAGTCGATGCTGAGCTTCAGCTGGCATCTTGTAGACTATTTACCAGCATCGGGACAGTGTATTTATAGCACCAATGCAGGCTAGCAATGTCTCAGATGCCCGGCGGACAAACCGTCCTGTCGGCCGTATTGACTGAGGTCATCATACACTGTATAGCTATATGGAAGATTTTGAGACGTTTGAAGTCTTGAATAGGTATCGAAGTTGCTGAAGGCACTATACCAGACCTGCGCTACCTTTGGGTACCGTCGTTACCGTTATAGAAATGTACTCGAGCATGCCGTCGCACATGCGATACCGTTGAAGAGCCCCTGATCAATCTCCGCTGCTTAAAATACAGATTGCTGTTCATGACTCCGACGATCACTTAATTTCGCACCTACCAGCGACCGGTCGGAGAACAGATTGTCATGTCCGTGAGCAGGAGTCCCTAATCTAGAGACACCGCAATTGAGGCTATTCGTCGCCGACACAAGGGCAAGAGACTATGCAGATGTCTGCTGGCCCGGTAGATATTCCGTACGGTTGGAGAACACACTTGACCTCAACGTACATCGCAGTTTCTCGTTCCGTGTCACTACGACCCTGTTCTTCGTCACTCAATCTCGTCTATACGCAGAACAAAAGAGCCCGGCACTGAACCGACGACGTCGCACACTCGATCCTCGTCGCCTCAAGCACTAAACCGAGTGCGCGCAGTAATGGCTCCGAAAACCTGTAGGTCGCATTCGATACGTATGCGACCGAGCTGAAAATACGATTCAAATGACATCAAGAGACTGTACACGGAAAGAGCACTGCTGTTTGACATCAGAGAGAACATGTGCGATATGGCGATAGCATCGATGGCACGCATGTCAAATGTGCACCTCCTGTCTGATATCATCGGTCTACATCAATTTGCGATCCACATGCGTTGGCGGGATGAGGGATGCTCTGGTTAATCGCCTGCGGTGTCGCTGAATTCAGAAGTTCGGATGCATACAGTCGGTTACGGGCACAGGTCTATGCACCCAGACGGCTGAAGGGCTTGCTTCCGTCACAGTGCAGATTCCAGTCCGCAGGCGAACACACGGTAAAGACAGCAGCGACCGTACGATGGGCGCATATCGATTCAGAAGGATCTCTCTGCACAAGTTTGCGCGACAAAAAGGCTTGCATGGACTGCATCTAGATCATCAGGTCATGTCTCCTACAATCACTATATCCAGCCTGATTGGACAAACATTTGGATCGGTCAATCTGAGATAGAAGTTGGTGTCATACAACGGAGAATTCGACACACGAAACACCGATGTTACCTATCACACGCGTCGCAAACCACACCGGATGCGGCGATTGTGTCTGCACAGAGCATCGCAGTCCGTTCGAGAAAAGGCAAACAGGCGCAGACGAACTAAATGTCGACTACGGACAATGCTAACTGTCAATTCTGTCGAATTTGGTGTTGATTGAAGTGAGTGACATGGGTGGTGTTGGACGATGCACCAGTTGAGGTCATGTCGGAGGTTGCTAAGCGCCGACATGCCGACATCAAGTGCCAACACGCCCAGCTACCCAAGCTAAGTTTCCGTAGCGCACACCCCGAGGCAGCTACACTGCTCATCTGGTGCAGGAATGTGTAAGTCGACGCGGGAAGACCTGCTCTGTTCGCATCGTTTCGTCTCCATCATATTGCTCGACTTCATCGGGCAGGACCATGGTCAAGATAAGCTCAACTAAGCTCCATGGTGTCGGATGTCGACAGCACACGCTACCGGGGCCAGTCTGAACAGAAATGCCTACTTCGGTCACGCCCCTGCTCGTTCAATACCAGGAAATGCACTTACGGTAATACTTCCAGTGGGCACCAACCCCAAGCGGCGGAAGATGCACAGGTACCTGCGTGCCTGGAGACACCATACGGCTGCGATGGGGGTCGACCATACGCAGATCTTGCCTTGCGTTCCGCACTTACAGCCTAGACCTGCCTCAGATGGGGTACGGCATCAGATCTCTGCCCCAAGTACGAACTTGCTGCCACGGCGGAGGGACCATACCCAGGTTTTTCAATCGGTTACAAGTAATTGTCTCGTTTCGCCACCACCATCGGTCATGCATGCATGTCCTCCGTCTTCAAGGTAAGTTATTACCGGATCGACGACTCCGATGATTGTTCAAAAGTACCTTTTTTCGAATCAAGCATTCGAGATGCAGGCAGGATCGTCCTGATGCTCGTGTCGAATTGACACGCCAACCCTCTTTGTCCTCCAGCTGCGCTTATCTCGTCGTTCGCTTTTTGTACACGAACAGAACTTAGGCACGGGATGGACAGGCCTGACTAAGCCCATTACCCTTACAGGCAGTGGAGAGACATTCTTCTTTCAAGCTCTTTTGACGGTCTCTTAGCTTCTGCGAATGAACGGTGTTCTTTGTGAATAGACAAAGACCCTTCAAGCAAGTGTGAGCTTACAGGCGAATACAATGCGCATTCTCCATAATTTCGTTGTCCACCAGATTCACCTGGTGACCATAAAGACTGCGTATTGTCGAGTCCGCTGTTCATGCCCTCGCTCCACTTCCGACACCCCTCCTTCGTGAAGATGGTGAATCGGCCATTCAGTCACAAGATCACTGCTTGTCCAAGTCTGTCATCTCCAATTCCGAATTCTAATTGTCCGTCGGTGCCCTATGATGACTCCTGCGGATCCAGTAGAGCCCGCAGCTCCAGTCTAACCCGTGTCCGGACCAGTTTGCAACGAACGAGCACCAATGTCCAACATCGCCTGGAGAGGAGGGTGCTCCAAATGGCCGAATCCCACATGGAAATTCCTCTACCTCTCACCGGCCCCAAAGGTGTCACCTTCCACGTTCCAGATATGCCCTCCGGTCACTCGCATGACAGCGTGATTGGAGTTCTCCATCAGTCAGTCAATTGGCTTCGAGACAATCCTGAGCCAGGCTGCTCACCGTTCACATTGGCAGATAGTGGCAGGCTACGCGCAGTGTCTGATCTATTGGCTACCGGTATCGATTGTCAGCCATATCCCCCTCTAACGCCAGCTGTGTCTCACTCTCGTCTATCTCAAACCTCCACAGATGCAGACTTCGACTGTCTACATGCACAAGGACCCGAAGATGCAGATTCTCAGAAGCAGCCACCTCCGACTCAAACTGGTGTTTTGATAGAGTATGATGACACGCCATTTGTCTGGTATGACCCTAATCAAGAACATCCATCCTCACAACCAGCACCAAGGAAGGGCATCCATCCGGACCTAGCCTCTCTTGTCTCCTTCTACGAACAGCAATCAGTCACACCAGCATCTCATTCTATGAATGCTCCTCGCCGACCAGAAGGTTTGCATGTCCCACACCCATTGGTTGCAACGACTGATGTCGCTCAAAGGAATGTTATCAAAACAAGTGGACATGATCAGGAAACCCCAGATCCTAAACCTTCAGCTTACTCATCGCCACCGAAAAGAAAGCTCTCCAAACCTCAGTGCAATGCCAGCTCTTCCGGTTCGATGAAGCGAACAACATCCAAGCCTCCATCACGTTTCAATGTTGGACTGCAGCGAATACTGCCACCTTCCTTAACCATCGCCACAACTAAAGTGACGGCGGCGGCCAGCAGCACCGAGTTCCTTGATCGCAAGCGCCCCATGCAAGAGAAAGTTCAGAGAACACTCAGTCGCAAGCGAAGCCACCTAAATCTCAAAGCTTTGCATCAGCACTATGTGCAGAACACAGGGTCGCCGTGTCTGGACACAATAGAGGAACAGTCAGGTGAATCGTCCAGAGGTTCTCACTGCTCAAGTGTCACAGAACGGCTTAGCAAGCTTGACAATCCGTCCCCAGGACTACCTCCAACGGAAACAACTGTCGATTCAAGGATTTCTGGACGATCAACAAAGCGATTGGCCATGTACGGGCCGCCGCCATCATGGAATCTGAACGGTTCTTCACCCTTGTTGAAGAAGGATGACTGGGTAAAGCCTCATGGTGAGTATCAGCCGTACTGTGTGCAAGCTCCTGTACCTTTAGTGAAAACAGCGCCTGCTACATCCCTACCCACAGTCCCCCAGACAGAAAAAGGATCAATGCTGAAAGAAATCAAGAAACAGCTCTTCCGAGGCACGAGCGAGTGCTTGTCAACGGATTCGGCATGCTCAGGTCTATCGGGACGTGCATTGTCTCAATCAGACAAAGAAACAAAGACGGAACACAAAGCCTTGCAACACGGCTGGTCCCCCCCGACACGGCCAACTGCGCCTTCCTACACTGCTTACTCACGGCCTGTCGCTCGCAAAGGCGCTTCGGTACAACCTGGTGACAAAGTCTTCCAGGTTCGAAAGCACTTCGATGTGTACGTTGAGCCAGATGTTCAGGCGCAGGTAGAACCCAAAGCCGCGCCGTACCCATCACCACAAAATGACATAAGCGACAGACGAATACACATCCGTCGACGACAACCACCAGAAATTCCGACACGGTCGTCGTCACACCCAAATGCACAAACCGACAAACTCATCGACCATCCTCCGTACCGCCCCTCGACTGCGACTTCCACACAACGACCTCCATTCTTTCACCCAGCACGTCCTCAAGCGACACCAAAACAACCCCTGTCCACGCTTCCTCAGCCCACCCACAACCGGCCCGCCCTCCCTGACATCTTGTGCACAGAACCACACCGTCGCCTGCTCGCAGCCACAGTCAAAGTTGAGACAGTGAGCGAAACTGACTTGCTTGTCGACAACGATGGCGATGACAACCTAGACAAGCCTCCGGCAAGGAGGAAGTGGGAGTGGAAGCGATTTGTGGACGTTGAGTGGGACGAGAGGGAGAGAGCGGGTTGGGAGAAGAAAGACAAAAAGGTGGAACGAGCGTAGCTGACATCGTCAGCAGGTGAGTGAGCGAGCGAGGAGTGCGCTAATACTGTGATTCAGATGTAGTTGTCCATCCGACCTTGTTCGTCCGAGTCTTGAGATATGCGACGACAGGTAGGTAAATCCCATGGCCGTGATTGGTCGACAAGACGTGTTACCGATTGAAATAGAATGAATGGTAGGTATGGTTGTGTGGTTTCCCTTCCTTCTGACAGATTTGTGATGTGATTAGGGATTTTGGAGATTGTGTCTCGGAACGCTCGTGTTGCTGTGCATGTGTTGCGACTGCTGATGTGCTTGCTGACACTGTCTTATTAAGCTGCAAATTCGTGTCTCTGTGCCGACTGTACGCGTCAAATGCTATGTTGCGGATTAGAGCCATGCCCGCTCTGCGAGGTATCGTGCATTGGTTTTGACATCATGTCATGTCGCACACCGCAGCTGTCATCATGAGTTCACGTACAGATTCGCTCGCATTCTAGTGAAAGTCTACACTCAGTGCGCTACGACAAAAAAACACAAGGACGGGTATCATGTTTGTGGGCCAATGATCCTCCATTGTCGAGATGAGTCCTCCAACAGCCGCACTATGTGTCGCAGGCTCACTGTAATGATCTGAGCGACCAAATCTGCAAAAGGCATTTACCAGACAGATTGCAAGAGGAGGCGAGGGAAACAGAGACTTGACCTAAGAAGACACCTAGACGGAAGCACAGGCTGTTTCTTCTTACTTCTTGTACACCTACATTTATATCAATAAAGGAATAGACAGCGCCATCTTGTCTGGTCAAGCGCTTCTGGATTGGATATATGCGTATAGCTTACATAGACACATGGATTTGCCTTCGATCTATGTTAAGGCGAACAACTAATTGAATTCGATATTGACTCTCATGAAGGCGAATGCTGCGTTCGAGATGTGTTGTGCAGTGAGGGTCTCATGTGTTAAAAATACAGGGTACAGGAAGCTGAGTCAGCCTTGCGGGTATCTATGTGTAGCTATCTACTAGACCATCTCTTCTCGCGACATTACAGTCGCTGAATATCGGTCATGTTCACTGCACGAAGACCTTGTGTACACAAGGCATGACATGTGTGACAGTTGAGGACGGTTGGGAGTCTAGCTTGGTCACTTGCAACGGTCTGACAGGATGAGTTAGAACATGCTCATGAAAATGTGTATAATCTACTACCGCTACACTATCACTTCGAGGGAAAGTGATCAAGATCAGGCTGGTCTCCCCCCTACATGGCAGCCTTGCAGACGGTCGCAAGAACAGCACCTACTCACTGCACATCGCTTTCACGTCTCAAACCAACATCACTGCCCCAAAGACAAGAACCCAAGACATGACAACTCATCAAATTCACTATAGACACGAACGCAATCCAACGCCGACACCGAACCTACCTTCTCGTCACACACCCTCTCACGATCGCCAATAAATCCCCGAAGGCGATCCCAACGAACAGATCGACAGTACTTCATGCGCGCGCCCCGCCCGCGAAAATCACATGCACGCAATGCATGTGCTGCGCGCGGCGACGACTGCACCAATCACGTCGTGGGGTGCGGCTATTGTGGTGCAGCGGTTGCCGACGCGTGTGTGTCTGTACGTACACTCGCGTGGGGAGGACTTACGTTAGATGACTTACTGGATGACGCAGCCGACGTAGCCGTACCTGGAGCCGCGGCCGTGAGGGTCGATGGCGCCGCCCATTTGCGGGATGTAGATGGTTGGTTTGTTTTGCATTTTTGGTACGTTGTTTGGAGCTTTGGTTTGGTGGTGGGGGGTGCTTGGTTTGAGGGTGCTGTGGTTGTATATGTATGTATGAGATCTGCTGGGAGGGGTACAAAGGTACCTTTGAGCGGTGCTGTAGCAATGCTCTGGGTGGTTGGATGGTGTCTTCGATGGCGGGATGGTGAGGTGCAGGAACAAAGGCCGAGAAATCCGAGGTTGGTGGGCCTGCATTGTCGGGTATGTCTTGATATTGTCCTCGCTCGACATCGTGATGGCTTGATATTGTTCTCTGCACAAAGACACGGTCAACCACCGATGTGTGTTCAAGCGCTATTTTGGGAGGTGGCTTTGAGTTAATCTCGGAGACTACGAGATGCGAAGAGTGGATGGGAATGAGGAGCCTCACAGGTGGATGGTGCCGTGGTGGTTCATCACATGCTTTGCGTGGAGACGGCGACTCGACATCACGTCCGTGCATACGTTCACTGCATACGCAAGGATACCCAATTTAGAGACATGAGGGATATTCACGTTGATGTGCTTTTGATGCTTGTTTGGCTATTGATGTTGTGTTACCCACCTGTAGAAATCTTGGAGGTTGGCTCTGCTTGAGTGATGATTGGGAAGTTGGATTGGCGTGGGTTAAGGTGGCTGTGGGAGAATGTGTCTAGACCGCTGCGTCTAGGGCTTGCAGCTGCGCTGTATACCACTCCTATACTGGATCTCATGAGTTCTTGAGGGTCTCGCAAACGGCAGAGATTGATTTCGCAGCCATGGCCTGAGATGATGACACAGAGCTCGCCGTGTGTCTCACTCGTCCGACTGAGTTCGTCGTACGACTGCATGTGATAACGTCGAACATGAAATTTTGATCCATATCATCAAACGTCGTCGTTAACAACAGTGGTTCCTTATGGCCCAACATATTAAACGCAAAGAAATACTTGCATCGCCGCTTATTCGTCGCGTCACTGGCCCGAGCACATGGTAATCACAGGCAAGCTTGTCGTCGGGGTCCACCAAAAGAATTGAGTTTGTTTAAAGCAAGCGGTAGCATCCGGAGTGTTCATGCGAGCCTATGGCAATAACGATTCGCAGGTCAAGCAATATGTTTCACATCAATGGTGTCCGAAGCAATCAAACCGCTCAAGGCTCCCATCACGTGCTATGCGAGAACCATGTCTGACCGTGTGTCAAGAGGATGTTCTAGTACCGAAAGGGCCAGCTGATCCCAAGAATGAGTTTGTTGGAAGGTTTTGGTGGAAGGTCTTAGGATGTCCGTATACGCCGTGAGGTAGCAGTGAGGAAGGCCAACCATGCGACGTTGGCAAGCCACCGACTCCATAGCCACTCTGACAGCTGGCGCCACCATAGGGGATTCACAGTGATCCAAGGTGGACAAATTTTGCCTCGAGATCGTTTGGCATGCGCGCCATCCATCGCTGGAGATTTTCACGAGACAAGTCTTCGTGCCTTGCAGCGGCACAACCGGAGGGTGTTGGCGTCAGCTTGACAACCTTGACTAAGTTGGTGGGAAAAAAAATAAGGTGACAAGGCTACATCTGCGGCCATCAGGCTGAGTGCTCGGCTTGCCCCTTGTGTGTTAGCCGGTGATCAGCACAATCTGGGAATGTTCTGGCTGAGGTGTGGTGGGGAATAACGTTAGTGGAGGCCACTGGGTTCTCTGATGGAGCATAGAGCCGAGGCCAGTCAAACCGCCATGGCGGCCGGCACTGCTGCTAAATCTCGTTCTTCAGCTCGGATGAAGAATTGTCGCGGTCAGCAGACTGCAGAGAGGAGCAGGACGAGTCCGTCTTCTGCTCGTGCTCTCGAGTAGTGTTGGTGACTGTACCACCGACGGTGCCAGCAGGGCCAGGAGGCTCCCACTGGCCCGGCAACCGTGTGGCATGCCCATCATTGTTGACTCGCATGCAGGGTCGGTGATGGCTGCAGCTACTGACGCTCATGCTCGTCCATCCTTGCCCGCCACCCCACGCTGTACCGCATCTGCCCATTCACGCAAAACATCAACACGTACAGAATCAGGATTGCGACAATGGCATCCGCATCATCATGACGCTGGACGAATCTGACAGCGAGAAGGCCTCCTGTTCGCCGTTGTGGCTTCCCGTGCGTATGCCGCCGTCGGATCACCTTTCCCTTGACTGCTTGGTGTCTGCTGCCGTCTGGCTCGTGCCAAAGTCTCCGCTTCCCCCAGGCACGGCCAGGATCCGTCGTCTGTCGGGTGGTCTCGTCATCTGGGCGACTCGCAACCTCCCCCCTGCGTGCGCTGTCTCACTCCACGATGAGGAACAGAGTGCCATCCATGGTAGCGGGCTGCGCAAGAGATTAGACACGCAACATTCGGCCACGCCGGCTGTGTTGTGTCTCGCGTCGTCAGCTGGGCGGAATTCTCGTCAGCGTGTGCGCGCAGAGAAAAAAAGACTTTGAGTGTGCTTGGGCGAGCTTGACCAGTCCCCGCTCTCGCTCTCGCTCTCCAACGCGTCTCCATCCACAGGCCCGGCTGTGCGCACCTCGTAGAAAATTTGGCCGACTTCGAGTAGGGACGCAGAGTGGGGGTTGGCCTTCGATTCGTGCTTCTATCGCCTCCTTCCATCGTGCTCGCTCTCCTCCAGCAGCTCCAGCGTGCTCCATCTCCACCGCACCTCTTGAACTACGGCTGCTCACGGCTGGCTGCAGACTGCTGCTGATGCTGCCTCTCAGGTCTCCTCTTTTCTATTGCGACACCTGCTCTCCGTCCTGAGGCGTGCTACTACATCTCTTCGACCACCCCCTCCTCAGGTACCGTGTCGTCGTGCTCACCTGCGATCAATCCAACACACACAAGCGAGTACGGTTTGCACAAACTCAAATTACCGTCGGGTTGGAATTTCCGCTGTCAACTAACACCTCGTTTACTACGCATGTGCCACCTCGGTTCTAGAAATCTAAGCACAGACGTCAGAATCGCAATAAATTATATCGTCCTGCCATTCACCACCGATCCCGTGCATTCTCCAGTCGTCCAAATCTGCTCATCTGTGAGACGTGGTCCGCTTGTCAACCTCAGGGACTATACAACATCGTCAATCCACTCTGCCCAATCTGGCTACAGTCGCAACCCTCACCCTTGCTCATGATTCGTTATCGAGGGACACGGTTTGGGAATTTGGTGTCGGACAGTTGGATTCCAATATGTACACCAACGGAACACAGGTATCCTTGACAGCCAGACCATCGCTGCCATCGCCGCAGACCACCAGTCCGAGTGATTCGGAAGGCGATATCTTGTACGAGCTAGACCAGAAACGCAGACAGCTGGACGAGGAAATTATGGATTTCCGATCACAGAAGGAGAAGGAGTTTCGAGAATTCGAGAAAGATCTGCGAGAGAGTCGGAGACGGAAGGGCAATGGTAGTGCCTCGAACTCGACTGGAAAGAATGTACAGAACTTCGAGAAGCCACCTTCTCGGACTTCTTCATCTTCTGCTCTAAACCTTCTTGCTGGACGTGGAACTGCCAAGCAGTTGCAACCGACCAATGCTGTCAAGAAGACCAATCTAACAACGCAGAAGAAGGCTCCTGCTGCAAATGGACCATCAGTCAGTCAACCTGTAGTGTCGTTGGACAAATTGAACATCAAAGGCGAAAATGCTCCGGGACGGCCCAAATCTCCGCCGACTCCTTCGTCTACAATGTTGTCCAGGACATTGACACGCTCATCGTCAAGTTCATCGTTGGGTACTACGCCACCACGGACAAAGGCACCGTTGTCTTTCACCAAGAAGCCAGCCAATTCACCTTCGAAACCGTCGCCTGATGAAGAGAAAAAGGAGACCACTTTCGCAGGGCTCTTCACGCCATCTTATCTACCTCTTCTCGAGTCAAAACCAAATGCTGGATTTGAGTCATCCTCTGCACTAGAGACACCACCAGCGGAAGATGAAGCTGCGACTGCTCCCTCATCATTCAAGTCAAATACGCTCAGTGAAGTATTTTCTATGACATCTTCTTCATTTCCTCCGCATGTTACGATGTCTCCGGGCGGCCATACTCATGCTTCTAAGCGAGCTTACACAGCACCAACAGTTCCATCTCATCGCATCCCGTCTGCTCTCCGTACCGCAAGCGGTGGTGCCATTGGAAGAAAAGCCAAACACGTTACCTTCCGCCTCGCTGATTCCGCAATCGTAGAGCCAAGCTCGAGTTACGAAGAAGGACCATCGCCTTCCCAAGAGGATGGAAAGTCTGAAAAGTCGAAATCTGGCACTCGGAGCCCACTACGAATGAGCAAGTCACAATTGCATCGAACCATGAGTCCAGATGAGGAAGATGCCGAAGCTGGTGTCGAGCCTGGTATGGGAATGGGCGATGTGATCCAAAAGCTAAACGAGTACAGCGTAGCTGAAGCTGCCAAAAATGGAGAGGATCTTGTCCTCGAAGTCGAGGACGAAGAAGAAAACGATGATGAAGATGAAGACGACGAGGACGATGATGATATGCCCATGGAAATTGCTGGCCATCACGAGGCCCATGTGGAAGATAGTAGTGATCGACATCTGGACATTGACTATCATGAGCATGAAGACGAGCCTCAGGAGGATGAGAGCAATGAGGAAGACGGTTATTTCTCACCCAAGGCTAAGCATGTCTCTACTATGTCTCCGATACCGAGAGGTAATTCCCCCCTCGTACCGTATCGAGAAGATAATTGGGCTGAATTATCTTCATCAGACAAAGACCGATTGCTTTTCGAAGCCAGACGCCACAGTGATGACAGCGAAGACATGCGCCAACGCAAGAGTGGTCTGGTTCCTTCGCCGACTTCGGACGTTAATGGTTTCAGCGGCGGTCTTAGGCAAAGCGTCGATGGAGGCAGTGGTGTCGGCTTTTTCGAATTAGATGAAGAACTAGCGAGTCCTGATGCAGGCCAACCTCGGCCGTTCGTGTTCGACAACGATTTTGACGACGCTGATATGGTGGAAAACGACAAAGAAAGCAAAGAAACTACACCGAGCGGCTTGGGACTTTCGACTCCTTTTGCAGACGAAATCGTGATAAAGGAACAGAAAAAGAGATGGAGTGGCGACGCCTCCACGAAGTTTGGCGTTGGCAGTGTACCAATTGATATTGTAAGGCCAAGCCTGAGTGTCAGCAGTTCATGGGTGGGCACGTTTGGACACTAAATATGATATGAATGGGCGTCCATATTACGAGACAGTCACGCGAAGTGACTGCACAGACAGATATTTGAGGAACTTACGATGCGTTGGATAACGACTCATAAGCCCGGCATATTGGGCTATTCACGACACAGAATTGAATGGGTGGCTTTTGTGTGTTCAGAGCATCGAAAAATGGTCTCTGTGCCAGACCATGCATTGTTTGAGGCGTTACGGCACCATGGGCTATCGGTATGGGTTACAAATCTGAAATTTTGCGCACAGCATACATCATACGAGCTGCAGAGCTACGATCAGTTGACTGGACATAGAGCTGGAAAGCTAGAAATCACGATGGAGGCTGCGTGTGTTTTTGTCGGAAGAGATATGAGGGAGAACTGTCAGATTTTACCTAGCAGACTTGGGGCTGCTGTGTCCAGCTTGGGCATCTTTGTGCGCGTCTGTTGCACATAAGAATTGGGTAGCTGGTGTAGTCTCGAATAAACATATCACCTGATCATTCAATTGTGTTTCAGCGCGCGAAATGCCGCGGTCTGATTTGCAATCCTCTACCTGACAAGTGGATTTGCCGAAATATCGGTGTTTTGGTCCTCGGCCTCGGTGGAGGTTCTAGACCTTGATGATCGACGCCGCCGTTGTCCTCCGTTTACCCCTGTGTGCCTTCCGAGTTCCGTACCTATCGCAACACTATGACTTCACACCGCCGGATACGTTCTGCTTCTGGAACTCGCACTTCTCTTCATTCTCATCCGTCAGATCCGTTTTGTCTGTTGTTGATCGCTTCCGGCTTTGTGGCTCGGTTGATGGTTTGAACGTCGAACTTCAGCCGTACCTCAAGTCCTCATGGGTCTTTCCTCCTGTTAGGTGTGAGTTGGGTGAGCTGGCTGACAGCCTCGAGGAGACATTCGGATGTTGAGCCCCGTGGCCTGGGCTCCTGCTGACAGCTGTTGGTTGTGGTCTGACTCATTTGTTCTCCTCGCCATCATAGGCATCCCGCTTCACCCATCTGCACGTGAACGCTCTGTCTATGACCTTCCAACCATTGGGACCGCTTTCGACGTTGCAGGGGTAATGACGATATGCTCTGGGGCTCTGCATGCAAGACCAGCAATAGACTGCGACCGCGTCTGGCTCGCCCTCTAGCAAACGACACCGGTCTGAGCAGAAACCTCTCCAGCGACAGGTGCAATAAAGCCAATCCAACTGTCTAGGAAGCTCCGGATCCGATTGGAGTTTGCACACTATTATGCATGGATGTCTTTCGTGACTTATGTATTGCTCGCAGTCCGCACAACGCTTGAATGCCCAACAATGTTGTTCGAAATATTCTTGAAGCAGGAGAGGATTGAGGCTTGGCACCTCAGCAACGAAACCGACGATAGACTTGGGCTTGCTGCCGTTGATAGCCTCTGCAATGGTCCATGCGAGACTAATGGCAATACGCTCTATGTTCCCTGATTCCACAGACAATTTGTTAATGGTTCGAAGTATGTCATCGTTGCTCAGTACATCATAAATTGACATGCTGTTGATCGCCAGACTCATAGCGCGTGAGACTAATTCCACCATGTCTGGAAGAAGCATTCGATCGGCTGCTAGAGCAACAGCAAAGTGCGAAGAGCATGACATTGGAAAGAAATCATCGGCAAATGGGGCAAGCGTCAATAGAGCAGACTTGTCTTCAGCAGCCCATTCTCCGGCGTTGACTTTCTCAGCTGGTGGATAGCTTCCGGTATATAGGTACCAGAGCACTATGGCAATGACTGCTGGATCATCTTCAAGTAAGTCTGCGCAGCGTGTGATGGACTCCTGCGTATATGTCAACTGAGTGCGCAGAGCCTTCGCTGACTTCGAGTACCTGGAAAGATCCACTGATGAGTGTATCCAGGAAGCGCGATTGACCTGAGATTAGTATCCGATGGACTTTGAATTCTCGATCCTTACAGCGCAGTGTGAAATCGGAAAAGTCACCGGTAGTCAAGAGTCTGCAATGGGATCAGTATGGATCATCACCCGTGCATTTGGAGCAACGGGTACTTGATGTTTCGAGCTGTATTCTTCGCCAGCCTGTATTCGGCATTGGAGTTGGCGTCCATGTTCATGCGTATGATGCTAGTCTGGATTGGCGGAATGGCACCAAAATGAAAATGGTGCGAAGAGGAAAATGGACAGAGATGAAGGTCAAAATCGAGGAACACGGAAGGTGTGCGCAATCAGGATCGCGACGTTATCTACTCTGTGTTCTTCACTGGGGTTCAGGAGGCAATGTGAAGCAAAAAGCGAGAAGGGGGGTGTGCTCGTGAAGCAAAACAGCAAAAATCAGTACAGTACGCTCATACGCTATCCTCGTGCCTTCACAGCAGGTGACAACACGCGACCATCAACGCCATAGCTGATTTCATTCTCTGACCACCTCAATAGTTTCACGTCCAAGATCAGATAATCTGCTCAATCTTGGTTCTCTAACACTGATCTTCCATTTTATTCTTCCCTGGTCCAACGAGCAGGAGTCACTCAATCTTTCTCTCGTCCTCCCTGGCCTTTGTGACCGAACCGAATTCTTGTACCACTATTCGTCTTAAGCGAGGATTTATTCTCTATAACCCACCAGATCCGGAAAGAACTCATCCGTTCTGAGAGACATCTAGCTCTCAAATTCACGCTGCATGGAGGATTAGTGCCTCTCCGATCTGACGTTCCATGGCGACGTGGCGCCCTCGTATCACCTCTGAACATGTCAGTATTAGATTCAATTTGTCTAGATTGGAAGAATTTGGAAAGAACCCGTTCAGCCATCTATGAGGCTGCTTGGTTGGATCACAATGTTCAACAGGGAGGATTGCTACATTGGCTCAAAGCATTTCTTGATCACCCCGTCTGCGTATTCACGCTTGGTATAGCAAGAGAGCTCACAGCATGTATTATGTTGGTACACTTACACTACCCACAATGTTCTGGGAATGTAATGCAGGCGGTATCGCAGGAGAGGCAGAAGATACAGCTCCCGTGTAGAGCCTGAGCGGTGGCGAAGAGGTTCGATTGATGTTCGGGTCGTTTCGACAGACGTTTCCCTGAGATGTGGGTCATGGACGCAAGAAAGAAGTCTGAGTGGTCTTCTTGTAGGCTGGAATTGAGATTTAGACCACCAATGAGTCTGGGCAGTTCAATCCATTAATCCGTGAATACTAAGATGAAATAGTCTAAAATTGATATGCCTACCACAAGATTCCCGTCGCGTACTATCCGGCATTGATGTATTCAACCTCTCACCTTCCCATCAAAAGGCCAGCCTCCCATAATCATTGAAAGCAGATACGGGTCGTCTTTCATCTCCTGGCTCCGAGCCTCTAACTCATCCACATCCCAATTGACCCACACGAACATCCCCGACGGCACAGCCGCGCCCCTCGGCGAAGCAAGCCAGAGCATGAAATGGGCCGGTAGATCCACGTGGTCCCAGGTGAGAGCCTCCCTTGTCCCCTCCGGCGCCATGGCGACGCTGCGGCGGAACAGCATCTTCACCAACGTCGCGCTGGTAACCGAGAACGGGGAACCCACCGGCGACATCTGGTGGGAGGGCATGACCGACACCCCGCCCACCGAGGCGCTGGACTGGCGCGGCGAGCCGTGGACGCCAGCATCGAAAACGCCCGCGGCGCATCCCAACGGCCGCTTTACGGCCCCCGCGCGGCAGTGCCCCACTATC
>JAOSBN010006360.1:0-18904 GCA_027563595.1 Erythroxylum suave | reverse complement strand
AGCCAGCACACACTCCACATTTGCCACACGTCCAGCTCCTCATAACTCACACACAGCTGTCGTTTTCTTCTTTTCACACACCTCACATTTTCTTTTCTGTTTCTGCCACTGTTTCTCTTCTTTTCTCTCCACTGTGCAACTGCGTTTTTTTTCTTGGCTTATGTCTACATGCTGTGCATTTTATTCATGTGATGGTCTTCCTTCCACTGCTGCGTTTTGTTCTTCTCTTCAAACGTTGTCGTTTGGGTCTTCTTTTTTTTTTTTCTAGCTGTTTTAATGCCTTGATCACTATTTCTTAATCTTTTGAACACTAATTTCTCCGATAACCCTTACTTGCATTTCTTGTTTCTTTCTTTTCTACTTCTCCCTGCGGCATTGCTTTGGACAACCCTTAATGAGGCATTTTCTCCTTTGTTTTGCCTTGGACTGTTGTGGTTCTTTACAACTAAAATCAAGTGCATTTCTTAGAAATTTAACCTGAACAATTATAAATGCAAATTTAGGTGAACTAAGCAATCTAGCAAGTAAAACATAGGTAGAACCTAATGACTATATGCAAAAATTAAGGAAAAATGCCACTCATTTCAATGAAAAAATGCCTTCAACAGCTCTAAACTCTATAGTACAAATTCTCTTGACTAATACTAGACTCGTACTAAAGGCTCATTCCATCGATGAGTGTTTCATCGCAACTTGGAACTGAAGTATATATTCTGCATGGGGAGCTAACATAAGAAAGAATTAAATTAAGTTGTAAAAGAAACCAATAGAAGCACTTTTGGAATGCTGAGCACACTAAGGGACATTAGATGCTAGCATTGGCACTATAGCTTAGCAAGGAATGAATGCAAAGGAAGAGAGGTATAACATGAAAATGAGAGTTTTATTTAGTAGCCAAGGATGATTTGCCTGCAGCTCAATGCAATTATACGGGTTGTGCTTAATTTTCAGATATCACAACAATAATATAGCTATTCAGGCAAGTTGCCTTGGCTAGCTTGACAAACTCTTCTTTTTCATGCTAGGCCATTCTCTTCTTCCCACGATCAAGAATGGTCTTTAATTATATTGTAATATTTTCTATTGGCAAAAGATGACTGCAATTGTTCTTTCAATAAACAAAATAGTATTCGATGAAGTATGAGTCTGGTTTGATGGCCAACGATGACTTGCCCACGTCATCATCCAAAGTTGTTCCATAATGTCAGTGATGGTTTCGTCGAAACATTAAATAAATTAGAACCCTTTGTTAGCTCCACGCCGGTCTACTTGGGCTGCCAGATGACTTCCTATGTCTTCTATTACGCTCTTTCTTTCTAATCAATTTTGCAAATTGCAAAATTTGGTATGCTTATAGAAAGCAACATATGAAAAAGGCAAAATGGCTCACCTCGATATAATACTATGTCAATTACATATGGCTTTCAACTTCAGTGATCGTCTCATCAAAATTTTTAATATTCGTTTTTTCTCTTTCATTTTTGGTTCCATCATATTCTATTCATCGTTAGGTTTTGTAAAATAGTCTTCGATTTAGTTCATACAGAAATTAATGTACTTAATTTCAGTTGATTATGTTTTAAATTAAGTTCGAATTTTTTTAATTTTTAAGCTTCAAGTGAGGCTCAAGCTCGAACTTCATGATCCGGTCTCAAACATAGCCTAACTATATATATATATATATATATATATATATATAAAATTTAATTAATCTTTTAATCTAAATGTCTTCCCTTCTTCTGCTCTTCTATAAGATTTCATTCAAGTTTGCTTCCATTAAACTTCTTTGATTTGCTTCTTGTTCTTCTTTGAATTTGTCGAATCTCATGTTTATTCTTCTCTTAAGCCTCTTAGTAGTTAATCTTTGCTGTGATTGATTTTTTTTAAGAAAATTATTATGTTGCTGCTTTTTTAACTATTGTTTAAGAGTAGAGATCTGAAAGTTTTATATTGCAAAATAAAACTAAATTATTCTAGATTTGGTTTAGGATTAGAGTTTAGACTGAACTAAGTAGAGAAGGGATGAATTTGGAAATAGAAAGGGTGAATGGTGATGATGGAGAGAGGTTTATGAGGTCAGGCTGGGTCGAGGGTGGTCAAAATTCAGACAGGCTTCCAACTACTCAAACTTTGGCCAAACTTAAACTTTGATGCCATGAGCTAGACCTAAGTAGGTTTTAGGCCAGAATTAGGCTATCTTAAGGAGCTTTATGTTAGACTCGAATAGGCTCAATCTTGACTTAACCTGAATAATTTCTCAACTCTATCATCATTGCCTACCAACAGTAAAAATTTGAATATATCTGTAAACTTATTGAGTCTATTGAAGATCCCCAGCTCCTAGAGTACAAGTGAAAGTAAAGTTATGGAACTAAGTAACTAAGTATCATTACAATCTCAATTTGCTCATCAGTTTGTTATTATTTTTATTTTACCTTTTAAAAAACTAAACTTCAAGTCGTTTCATTATCTAATTTGGTTAGTTGTCAGATGATTGAAGGCTTTGGTTAATATTAGTATTTATTGGCCATTTCATGCCTATAAATGATATATAGGTCTACCTATGTTACTAGTTCCTATATGCTTTTCAACATGTCCTATAGATTATTACTACAATTTTGCCAGATTTCACAAACTTTGTTTACTCATGGAGCATTCAATTCAAAGCTTTTCCTTTTAATTAGTATAAAAAGAAAAGAAAATAACTATTTGTTTGGTTGATTAGAGAAAGTTAGAATATCTTTTTTTTGTTATGATTCTTTGTTAACCATTTAGGGCTCCTTCTGTTTATAATCATAGTTTCATCTATTTCCTTTTTAGGAACACATATCCAATGTTATATACAATATCGTCAAAGGAAAATCCTCTCATGTTAAAGACAATATGCTCTAATTCACAACCCTGTCAAGGATGGAGGCAATCTTGAAGGGCTAGCAACCAAGTAAGGTCATCCAATAGTTAGACTACAATAAACTATCTTAAGGAAATAAAAAAGAACAGATATCAAAAAAGAATTGACAGAAAACATATATCTTATTTCATTGGTCGAGCTTGCTTAAATACAAAAATCTTTAACTGAAATTTGAGAGAAACAAGGAAAATATGAGTAAAAATAAGCAAAATATTAAGACCCACAACACAGTATGGCTCCTAAAAGAAAAAAATAATTAACTAAAAAATAGCAACAACTATTCTAAGACTTGGTCTTCAAACTAGACACGTTTCTAAAACATAGTTCTCAACGTTTGACTTGTTCAAGAACTTCTAAGGCATGATTCTCACACTTCTCTTTGCCTTTGAAGCCAGTGACTCCCATTTTTATCTTCAGTTCTTTAAAATTGACTCTGGACACGGCTTTGGTGAATACATCAGTAATTTGTCCTTCTAATCTGCTTAAATCAATAAAACTTCTCCTTCTTTCTAAACCTGTCTAAAAAAGAAAATTTTGATCTTAAAATGTTTTGTCTTGCTATAAAACACTTGATTTGGGGAGACTAAACTGACAGCCTGATTATCAACAAAGATTTGTGTTGATTCATGTCACTTCAAACTCAGATCTTAAATTATTTTCCTTAACTAGATGGCTTGATTTACTACAACAGTTGCAGCAATGAATTTAGCTTCTGTAGTACCTTGAGCAATAATAGCTGTCGAAGAGTCGACATTGAGGTACCAAACCTTCCCGTCGATGAGGAAAGAAAGTGATTGACGTGGGAGCTCTAATTTCTTTTTTTAAGAATATCGAGTCGAGGTCTTCTCCTACTCGTATCGAATAGAACATGTTGAGCCAAATCTTCTTTATGTAAAACCTACTTTATTTAGATCGAAAAAATAATGTGCTTTTATGAAACCATGTGTTATGGCTCGAATTCGTAATCAATCCTATTTTTGATAGGAGCAATTGACAATAGAGTCCAATTTTTTCCATTATTTTCGTATTCGTAATAGTGAGAAAAGAAGGCCCGACTCTAAGTTGTTCAAGAATAGTGGCGTTGAGTTTCTTGATCCTATAGAATATAATTTCATTTACAAAAAATACCTTGTAAATGAAATTACGATGAGACTATAATTATGAGATTCATATTGCATTTATATATTATCCCTAAATTATTCCTGGTCATCATTCTATTGAGATTGAATATTAATAGAATGTAAAAAGATTAGCATACGTTATATTTTTCCTTATAAAGGAAGTAGTCAATCTCATAAATTAAAGTATGGGATACTTAAACAAACGTGTAGGTGCTTGTTAGAAAACAAGTTTACTAAATTGACCAAATCTATTTAGAACAATACTTGTTTATCTATGGAAATTCTCATTGTGATGATTTTATAAGTGATCCTTTGACTTGAGATCTCCAAAGTTATCTTGTATAAGGATTGCTACGTTTTGATACTACTTATAACCTATTCAAGTCAAGGATAGTTCATTCGGTAGTGATTGGATATAACGTGAACTATACGGAGGTAACTGAGTGATTAAGATATGATTCATCTATCTAAAGTAATTAGGGAAAATATTTCATTGTTTTCGATTAGTATTGATTTAGAAAATCCTTGGATCAAGTGGAATGATGTTTTATAAATAGTTTATGAATGTCATTTAATTGAATCAAAAGTTAATGATGGAGAACTAATATGATTGCATTCAAAATAGAGCAGATAATAATTTTATGCTCTATATCTAATCAGAACATTATATGATGAAAATATTGAATTATACAAAAAATTGTGCACAAAAAGCTCAGTTAAACATATTTTGACATTCCCAAAAATTTGAGTGGTTATAATGTGTTGGTAGACATCAATTTTGATTTATTAATATAAATTATTTAATTAGAAAATTAAAAATAAATTAAAATGATTTAATTTATCTAATAAAAATATATAATTTAGGGTTATAATTTGTATCTATTTTAAACATATTTGGGAACCTATTAAATTTCACATAAAGAATGAGTTGATGAGAGCAAGGATATTTTAATCACGTCAGTTAATTATAAAATTTGAGAACATTTATAATTAAATATGAGATATTTAATGCATAAGATCAATATAAGATATTAGATCTTATTTAGGAAAAAATTGATATTTTATTGGAATTATTTGTAATTCAAACTGCAGTTTATTTGAAATTAGAATTTAATTTTAATTAAATTACTAAAATGTTCAAAACCTATTCTAAATAGACTTAAGCTTGAATGGAGCTAACACTCCTGGCCTAAGCTTTTATGCAATAATTTCAAAGTTCTTTCAACACGTTATGTGGATACTCTTAGAGACTAAATATTTTTGCAGTTACAGTGATTAAAATGAGCTAGTTTTTGAAATATGATCAAGTTTCATAATAAGGCATGAATTATAATTGTTATATGATGAAGTTTCATAATAAGGCATGAATTAAAATTCTTACTTTATTATGATTTATGTATTAATTATTATATATAATTCTAGTGATCTTGGCTTTCGAAAAATCAAAATATGAATAAGTTTTGTAATTATTTCTCTATGATTAGGACTGGATCCCTTCCTGATTTTCCAATAGTGATATTAAAGGTAACTTTCAATTGTATAATTTAATTAAAATCACTTTTTTTTATTGATTGGATAACATTAAGGTTTAAAACTACCGCTTAGTTTTAATCTTCTAGAAATTAATTGATAAATCTCGTATGCATCTTTTCTGAAAATAAATATTCAAGCCTCCCAAGCGTGTTCCCTGCTTTTGAAAATTGTTTGATTGAATCAAAAAATACATCACCTGCTCCTTCTTTATGTTCTGCTTCTAGAATATCTTACTGCATGCTTCCTCTTTACTTTATAGTTTCCGAAAAATTAAAATTGCTAGCTCCCATAATGGAAAGTTTCTATGCAAGATTTAAAACATGGTGTTGTTGGGTTTATTGAATAAGCTTTGGTTGTCTTAATGGAGTATCACTAGTGACTTGCATCGCCACTAGTGAGTTGCCCTCTGTTGCTAGTGGCAATGGAGACAGTGGTTATGTCAGCACTAATCAAGGGCAACAATCGCCCAAAAACTAGTGGTATATCGCTATTGGTGAGGGGTAATAATTCGCCCACAAGAGGAAGTGACACAAGCAGGACAAGAGTCGTTGGAGAACCAAAGATGCAATGTTGCCTGACAACAAAGGGAGCAGTAGGGATGTTCCAAAATAAAACCTAACATGGAAAATCATGAGGTATGTAGATAGGACCAATGTGTCTATCAATAGATGCTATTGGCTCGTGCAATGCTTGAGATTAACTAGGATGCATTCGTCAGACGATCCCCACATTTTTATTTGAATTTAGATGTTTTAAGCCTTAATTTTAAAAATATTTGCTTGCATAAGATTAAATTGGTTTAAATCTCTAATAAATTCAAAATTTGTTTTTAAAGGGTTATTTTATTTGCAATACTTTATAATTTAGTTTAATTTTTCAAGGAGTTGAATTATTAAATTAAGTTAGCTATCAAATCAATAACTAGAATCAAGCAATATTTTAAAAAGTTATCTTTCATAATTAGATTATTATGTTAGATAATTAATATAATCCGGTTACGTTAATTAAGATGAGATCTTAATTTTAGTATTAAAGTAATGACTTTTCTTAATTTGATTAAGATTAATAATTAGATTGATTCCTAATTTAAAAGTAGTTTCTAAAATTAGAATTAATTGGTTTCAATTAGATTGAAATTAATTAATTAGAATTTTTAAAAATTAAGAAAAATTTTCTTAAGTAATTAATAAAGGTGTTCTTAATAAAGTTTATTTATCTTAAGATAATTTTATTTGTTTAATGAATCATTATTCTATTTATTTAGAAATTATTTTTTGATTTATGACTAATAAGTTTCTTGATTTATTAGAAAATATATTTTCTTGATTAAGTTTTGAGAAGTGCTTTCATTTATGTATAGAGAAAATGAGTTTTTATAATTTGGAAAATTGTTTTCTAATTTATTAAGAAAAGATTTTCAAATTAGTGAAGAAAGCAATCTCTAAATAAATAATATAAATAACTTTCTTACTTAAATTTAAAAGTGTTTTATTTAATTTTGAAATAACAATTAACCTAAGGTATTTATGCTAATTGATGATTTCTATATTTATAATAAATTTATTAATGTTAAAAACTGCAAGTACGCGACGTAGTTGTAGCTCGTGCAGACAGTATTGGTTGATCCCACAAGGACTATAAATACCAGTAATTGCTCTTTTTCTATTATCTAATAGTTGATTTAGATTGTGGATTTAATTAAAAATTAAACTAAGTAATTAAACAAAGATTTAAAACAATAATGAACTCAAAATAAGGAAATTACTAGAGAAAATAACAACAATAACAATAACTTAGTAAATTTTTTTCTAAATGTAGAGTCTAAAGAGATCTAATAGTACGAAGCCTCACCTCTAACTAGTAGAGAGACAGTTTCTGAATTACCCACATGAAGATGAAAAAAAGGTAAATAAAAAAATAATAAAGAAGGAAAAAGCATAGGCTAAATCTTTAAGAGGTAAGTACTATATAATTAGTAAAAGTAACACACAAGAGGACAATGCTACAAGACCTATGAGAACGATAAGGACCTCGTTATTAAAGATCGTTTATTTGTATTTTAGTGCCCAAAGTTTTTTATTATGGGTGTGTCCCCTGTAAGTTTTAGTAGTGTCATATCATTTTTTATAATCTCCTCCCAATTCTTCTTAGGCCTACTTTTTTTTCTTTAACAATTTCTAATTATAATCTTCTCGCATCTTCTCACTGAAGTATTTGAGTGTCTCATTTTAATATGTTCAAACCACCTTAAATTTTTCACTAATATTGGCCACCTTTAATTCATCTCTTACCATTACATTCCTTACCTGATCTCTTCTAGTAATGTTATAAATCCAACTGAAGATCCTCATCTTTGTCACTATTAGCTTATGACTATGCACTTGTTTCATGGGCCAATATTCCGCCCCATAGAGTATGGTCAACCTAATCGCTAAATAATATAATTTACCTTTAAGCTTAAGTGATATCTTTTTGTTACATAAAACTCTTGATGCACTTCTCCATTTAAGCCACCTTGATTTAATCTGGTGAACTATGTCTTCATCAATCTCTTCATTGTTTTGGATGATAGATCCTAAGTACTTAAAACACTCCTTTTATTGTATAACTTTTGAATCAATTGTTACCTCCACATCGGTAGCCGCCCTATGGCCAAAGAGTTATACCCTATGCACTGACTCTTAGTCCTACTCAATTTAAGGCCTTTCAACTCTAAAGTATCTTTCTAAAGTTTAAGCTTCACATTGGCACCCTCTTTTGACTTATCTATTAAAACAATGTTATCTCAAATAACATACACCAAGGTACATCTCTTTGGATATTCTTGGTGAGTTTATTAATCACTGTTGCAACCAAAAAAGGGCTCAAAGAGGATACTTAGTAAAACCCAATATTGATAGAGTAATGCTCTATTTCATAAGAACTCCTTTAATCACTTTGTCATCTCGACGCCTTCTTTCAGTACATCACCACTCCTTCTATATATATCCAATCTATGTCCATTTAATTATATTGCAAACTACGATTGCATATATTGGTGCTTTTGTCCTATCCTTTTTCTTTTTGTAGATTGTATCAATGCACATTTAGATACTACAATGTTAGATAGATATGATATTTATTACTTCTTCTTTCTTTATAATTTGCTAATCAAGATTTGATTTGATTTTTTATTTTTGCTTCTCCTCTACCAAAGTTCAGGCTTGTTGATATCATATCAACATCATCTTTTTCATAGGATTGTGGAGGCATTGTAAACTCCAAATTTTAGGATACTCTTTATTGCATCCCTATTTTTTTGTTTATAATTTTTATGAGACTTTTGAATCGTCCAAATATTTTTGGATTTTTTGAGAAGAAGAGAGCTATTTACTCATACAGGAGAATGCCTATGCTATCTGGTGTTCAGTGAACTAGATAGCCAAGCTTTCTGACTGGAAAGACCCACCTGTAAAAATCAAGATGCTTCGACTTTTGCTCAGAATTAATATTTGCAAAAGCAAGTAGTACTTAATTCTAGACTGAATCACCTTATTTATCTTGCTTATGATTTTGTTTCAATAGATACCTAGAAATCCTTAAACCCTAAGATGATTTGGGTTATTTTTTTCTTCAAAGGGTTCTGCCTGGATCTTGCATCAGTGGCAGTGTCGAGCACTTCAAATCCTATGTCTCTCAACACAATCTCAAGCGGTTGCTGAATTTAGGTTTTGGCGTCTCTGATTATGCCAACGCTCGACCTGTCTAGCAAGTTTTTGGAAACTAAACATTTGAGAAAGCGAAAGGGTCCTTCCCTTTAATTCTCTATTTCTCTGAGTTTCTAGGATAATTCTGTTGGATTTGTTTCCTTAAATCTTATTACACATTGTATTTACCGACATTTAATACTGCGAGTTTTAGAGTATTTCTTGTCTGAACAAGAAGTAAAAGTAGGAGTTTTTAATCTTACATTTCTAGAGGCTGATTAAGAGAGAGTCCCATAACAAGGGCATTTTTGGAGAACGATGCTAAATTCGGTAAAAAATACAAAGTTGGTGTATGGCTTCTTAAATAGATAAGATCGGTTTGGTTAGTTCCTTTCTTTAACCAGTTAGTGTCTCAAAATTTTTTACTCTTTGTTAGATATACTTGTGATTGATTTTAGTTTGTGTTTGTTCTAGGGTGATGCATTGCTCTTTAGATGTTGGGATGTTAGTTTTCAGTCTTCATCGATCTATTAAAAGTTTTAAATTCTTTTTTGTTTATAGTTTTTAATGTTTTCAATATTTTCAGCTATTTTTAACATTTTAGTATCGTGTTTTTACAATTTGTAGATATCTAATTGTTATTAGTGGTTCAATTTTGTATCATCTAAGTTAGATTGGCGTGCAGCAGTGTGTGCTTGAGGTTCTCACATCTGTTTATTGCAACACCCATTTTCAGATTCAATATCAATCTTTGTCCCTTTCTTGAGTATTATTAGTGTCATCTAGGAGCTTGTTACGCTTGTCTTCTTTAGCTTGTATTGGGAATTAGGGTAGGAGTGGTGCCTTTGACTTCTGATGGTAGAACAAAGGCTAGTCCTTTGGTGAGTTTTGGGTCTAGAAGAAGAAATGATGTAAACAAATTGCAAATAGATTCTTGAAACACAGGGACCCTTATAAGAAATTCTTTAGAATCAGTAGAAACTTTAGATAAATATGACATTCATATAGTATCTCCTGGAGATAAGGAGGATGACAGCTAAAGTAAAAGAGATTAAAGAGTTTAAACTTTAGTATTCATGCTGTTTGCAATGATAGAATGTGCTAGGTATCTTGATGTCAAAGAACTCATAAATTAGGTTGTGGGGGTAAAAAGGACTAATTATAGGATTATTTGCTTAAAGATTGTGGTGAAGGGGGCTATTTTAAATGTTAACCCTTTATCAGGCAATTATAATATTAATTAATAGACTGTGAAAGTTCCTATCTTATGTTAATGTCTTTCTCAAAACTACTAACAAAGAATCCATCAGTTGATTAACATATATCTTTCTAGTTGAAACCCCTAGGATTGCATTATCCATTTATGAATTTCACTATTAGGTTTAACTTTAATCCAGAAGATTTATGTTAACCTATCTATGGATTTGCATGCAACTCCTTCCAATTATATCAAGTATATTTATACAAGAGAATTTCTCAATCTCAATTATATGAAATCAAATCATGAAAAAATATTCCAGATATATTAGAATAAGAATAAAACACATAATTACATCTCAATAAATTAATCAATAAAATTGCATTAAACAAAAGATATTGTTATCACAAATTAGGTCTATCAAACCTAGACACTAAATAAATTTAGTTCTTACTCATAAAAAACAAAACCAAAGATAAATATTAGAAGAACTAATATAAAACAGGGAAATCATAATTCTAAATCTCCCATTTTTTTTCTAATGGTTCTTCTTGCAAAATTAGATTGGATGTTGTTATCTGTTAGATCTTTTGATGTATTCTTTATGTTTTCCTCATCCTTTGATTAGAATTATCATCTCTCTATGTTTCTTATGACTAAAAATTACTTAAAAGATTGCATCTTCTTGTTTTTCCTTTGTTTGTTTCCTTTTATAATAAAAACTAAGGTTTATGGAATATACATGGTTAATATATATGGTCGTGTAAGTGACTGTATATCTCAAAAATACCTAAATTTGTGATTTTACAAGGGCACAGAGACTTATATAGGTAAGGTAGCATATATAGTCATGTATGTCAATACACACGAGCCTGTAGCTTCACATGACTACAAATAATATTCTTCAAATCTTTAAACATTTACTCAGACTTATGTAGTCACTATATATGGTTATGTAAGTCAAAGTTGCTTCAAATCTTCGTTCCATGTCTTTTATCTGAATTCTTCTTCTTTTGGTCTATAAAAGCAATTATCACTTATAGATGCACTTGAAGTGAATTAAGTACCAAAAATACTATAAAGATAACAAGCAAAACATATTAAATATATATGTATAATTATAGTCAAATAAGCGTTTATCAAACATCTGCATACTTAAGATTTTGCTTGTCCTCAAGCAAATTATAATCTAAATTATCAATCTTACACACATCCATTCCTTATTAACCTCAACCTATCCATTCATACTCTAAATCATAATCAAATTAACATGTAATGAATTAAGTTATCATAAAACTAACCTTCATATGTTAATATCGATAATAATCACATTGATGATCTTTTTGAAATTAAGCACATATATTTACACCCTCACCAAGGTTTCACTCAATCCATTTAAGTGCTCAGGTAAAAATTTAAGAACTTTCAAATCCATGCGTAGAAGAATTGTTAACTATAAGCTTGCAATATTATCAAATCTCCACCACTTATAAGTAAATTAGAAACAAAAATCAAAAGGTCTTATCATAAGGTTTTAATGGGGCTTCAGTAAGGTGTGATTGAGACAATAAAAGAGTGATAAAATTGAAGAAAATTTACAAAAAAAGATTTCAAGAATTATAAAAAAACTTATTCTTCACAATATATAGGTGCTTCATATTATAAATCCATTGGTACCATAACTTTAATGCATTTTTCAAATCCCTATGATGTACCAACAATTAAAGAAATATTAGGCCTTTTCAAATTTTAAGTTTCAAACAATCAAGTAATATAAATATCCTTCAAGGTTTAAATTAATAAAAAGGCCTAAAAAAGATAAAGGTTGATAATGGGGTTATATTCAATGAAAAAACCAAAGCTCAAAGTTGGTTACTCATATGGTATAAAATATAGTAGGGTAATTATCAAAGAAATAGGCTAAACAATTATAGAATTTAAATGCTTTTATCAGTTCAACGCTTCTAATTTAATATATACAATCTCACTATGCATAATAAAAGTAGGTTATAGAATTATCCAACTATACATGATAACACACATCAAAGAATAAAAGAGCTTGAAATATTGATTTATTTGCTCTTAGGCTCAAAAGCTCACAAAAAAAAAGTCTTATGTGTGTAAATAGTAGGCAATTTTCATTCAAATTGATGATCTCAATGATTACAAAATATAGGACTTATAAAAGTAAGTTTGTTATAGCTTTCATCCTTTTGCATACTAATTCACTTTAATAATCAATAATGATCTTAAGTGTTTATGGACATATTTTAACTAATTCAAAATATCAGTTAACAAAATTTAATAATAAAGATCATAATAAACTTAAGAAACCTCTTCCCTTAATTAAAATTGTACATTGACCCCTAACGTACATAATATAAACACAACTACATAAAAGGTAAGAAAGGGTAAGAAATTGGTACTTCCTTGAGTAATAAGAATTACAGAGTTCTGACTTTGATGAAGGGTCCATCCGATATTAGATACAATCATTCTTGCAAAATATAAATACAAAAGGAATAAAAAGATAAAAGAAAATAAAATAAAGCAATATAAATAAAAGCATGGAAGTAAAAATAAAATAAATGAAAATAACATTATAGTCCTATTCTAACATCAAAATAAAAGCAAAATGAAATAAAATTTAAAAACAAAACATATCTTAATTCTTGTATTGCCTCACCAGTAGCGCTTGTTTAACATCGTTACCTTGACACATCCTTCATATTTACAATTAACCTGAGTTTATAATTAATGACTTGCTTCCATCCATTTCTCCACATTGCGTTTTCATATCCTGTAAATAAGCCACATGTTATAAGATGTTAATAAAGATAGATTATCAAATTAAAATTCAGATACTTCCATCAATGGTAAGTTTGATAACAAATTCTTAACAAAATAAGAAATAATAAATCTCTTTAAATCTTCAGTTGACTTAAACAGTTTGTCTTGTGGGAAGTAGGACCATCTGTACTCAAGGTGACTACCAACAATTCATTAATAGTTTTCCTTATCTGGCTCCTCCTCTTGTTCTTCCTCAATCAATTTTGTCCCTTCTTCGACTTTCTCTTCTTAGACAAAGACTTCCTCCTCTTCTTCTTCTTCAATCATCATTTGCCACTTTTCTATTTCATTATATTTTACAGAGAATTCTTCTTCTTCTTCCTCTATCATTTGTTTATCATTCCCTTCTAAAGCAACCATTACCTCCTCGTCTTTTTAGAATGCAACTTCATTCATGAAATCAACCATATCCTCTTCTTCATCCTGAGGCATTAATAAGCTCAAATAATATATTTTATTATGCTCAATGTATTTAGGTGAAGAAAATCTCTCTTCGAATTCACATCGAATAGCTTCACTTTGGTAAGGTATTCCTTTATTATATATATATAAGTCGCTCTTCTTGTTGCTGTTGTTGTAAATATTTAGTTGAAGCATAATTATTCTGTCCATAAGCATTATAAATATTCTCATAAGGTGCACTCTGAGACCAATTTTGCATGCTTAGTTGCTCCCACTTATAATTCGACACTCCACATTTATGATTATAATGATTACTCCTACAAATTTCGTAACATGGCATGGATATCAATTGGGCCTTAAAAAATATGTCATGGTACCTCTCTTTCCAAAATTTTGACGTTGCCATAGGCGATGGCATATTGTAACTACCATGAATACGGTCTGCTCCGTCCATCCATTGTGGGATATAGCTATAGCGATGAATCTCAAATCCTAATAATAAACCAAAAACTTAGAATCAAAGTAGAGAAGTTCAAAAGATATATAAATGAAAAAGTCAAAAATATAATAAAATAAAAACAAAAATAATGGTTAGATTAATAAAATCTAAGATTACCTAATATTACTAGTCATCGGCAATGATAACAAGAACTTAATTAATGCTTTTTATGCTTATAAGATATTTATCAATAGTTAGATAAGTACAAGTTGATCCCACGAGGATTGTAAGTACTAGTAATTACCTTTTTTCTATTATCTAACTATTGATTCATATTGTCAATTTAATTAAAAATTAAAATAAATAACTAATCAAAGATTTAAAACAATAATCAACTAATACTAACTAGGTGATGAATCCCCGTAAGAATCCTTAAATATGAACCCTTTATCATGTAATTATATTATTGTTTATTGGATTTTGAAAATTTCTATCTTATGTTAATATCTTTCTCAGGACTGCTAACAACTAATCTTCAGTTGATTAACATAAATCTTTTTAGTTAAAACCCCTATAATAGCATTATCCATTTATGAATTTCATTGTTAGGTTTGACCCTAATCTAGAGGATTTATGTCAACCTATCTCTAGGATTACATGCAACTCCTTCTAATTATGAAAAATCTATTCATAAAAGAAGATTTCTCAATTTCAATTATAAGAAATCAAATCATAAACTAATATTCCGAATAGATTAGAACAAGAATAAAACATATAATTGAATATCAATATATCAATCAATAAAATTGTATTAAAAAAATCAAATCATATTGTTATTACAACTTAGGGTTAGTCACATCTGGGCACTAAATAAATTTAGTTCCTACTCATAGAAAGCAAAACCAAAGACAAATATGCAGAAGAACTAATAGGAAACAAATAAATCATAATTTAAATCTCCATTTTTCTTCTAATGGATTTTCTTGCAAAACTAGATTGAATGTTATGGCCTATCAGATGTTTTGAGGTATTCTTCGTGGTTTCCTCGTCCCTTAATCAGAATTGTTGCCTATTTACGTTTCTTACGACTCAAATTACTTAAAAACTTGTCTCTTCTCATTGTACCTCTGTTTATATCCTTTTATAGTAAAAACTAGGGTTTGTAGGATATACATGATCAACAGACATGGGCGTGTAAGTGACCGTGTATCTAAAAAAAAATCTAAATTTATGATTTTACACAGGCACAGAGACTTACAAGGGCAACATACACAGTCGTGCCATGTATATCAATATGTACGGGTGTGTAACTTCACATGACCAAAAACAATATTCTTCGATTCGTCGCACATTTACAAAGACTTACATAATCATTATACACAGTCGTGTAGGTTCAGAGTTGCTTCAAATATTTTTCCATGCCACGATTTCATTCAAATTTTTATCCTTTTGGTCCATAAAAGTAATTATCACGTACAAATATACTTTAAGCGTTAAGCACCAAAAAATTATAAAACTATTAAATAATAAGTAAAACATATTAAATATAGTGTATAATTATAGTCAAATAAACATTTATCATATACCCTTTCTTAAGGGACATATGTATATCCAATTAGGCAACTGCCACCTTTTAGTATGCAATTTAACCTAATCAAATTTATCATGATTACTTAATTTAGTTGGTTATCACTAAAGTCTCCGATACTTTCATTCTCTAATGCTAAAGTAGTTATTCTCTTAGTGTATAGAATTTACTTCATCTTTCCCCTTTATATAATCCTTAAAATTGAATATGTGATGATCAAACACAAATTCAAGATTTAAAATAAAGAGAATAAGTTCAACTAAATAATTTAATTACTTGTTAGTAATTTAAGAACCCATCCCTCACTATATCTTTAATCCTTCTTAGCGATAAAGGAGGTTGTCACTAGCCTTTAAAGTCTTCTATCAGAAACCCTAATAAGAGTATTTATAAGTTATAATTATATAACAGAGTTCTAAGGTGATTAAACTTGTAATTTTGCATGTCTTTGGAGTACTTGTTATGAGAATTAGTGCCTATTGCATTTTTAAACTGATGTCATTCTTTTTTAATTTTCTAGTTCAGTGTGACATTGGTATAATTTTAGGTCTTACACAAAGTTTTAGCCTTTTGACTTTGCATTCAATTGATTTTAAATTATCATAAATAGACAGCTACAAAAAAATTTCTACTCAAATATGTGTTATATCTTAAGATCATCGCCTACAAGACAATAGATGTAATATAGAAAAATATCATATAACTCCATATAAAATATGACACAAAAATACTAAATCACAATTTATCTAACTTCTACAACAAACCTGCAAAATATGAATCTATCATGCATCTTCAAAACACAACATTGTATTTAAGAGCTTAAAGAGCAATTGCAAAAATGTTTTGAAGAGGAAGAAATTATTTCTTTAAGAGATTGCTTGGTCTTAGTTGCAATTTGAATTTGATGGAGGTTATTGGGTCGTTTAGAGATAGGCAATATAAGTTGGTTTAAGATTAAGGAAACTTCTCCCTACAAGATGCCGATGTAATTTAAATCAGTAAAATAACTAGGAATGAACATTCGTTAAACTTTGACTCAACGTAAGTACATTATAAAGGGACACTCAATAATTGTATGAAAACAAAATACAAATATGCTTTGCCAAATGTGATTTTATACACATAATCCTTTGCCAAATATGACGAACTAATGAGCTTGTGATTAGTAGAAAAATTTAAGCCTTTTTCTTCTATGAGATTCAAATTTTCTAGGCGACTTAACACTTTTTAATACGAAAATATTAAAAATGGAAAGCAATCACCAAATCACTCAAAACAAGTAAGGCTTTGATAAGGATAAGGGAACAAGCAGCCGCGCATATAACGAGCTCTATCATTTAGAACAAAATCTTTCCTTAGGTGGCAAAATGCCATCGAGTCGTTGACTTCAATTTTTGTAACGGGCTGTGCCAAATGGATAAAAAGTTGACATTATCATGAAGAATGCAAAAGTTGCGACTTCCGATAAAGGACATCGAATCTTCCGTTTCAGGGGTTGCAGTGAGTTGAGGTTAAATCTCAGATGCCGCTCGAGTTCTGTTTCATTCTATGCCATGCCTCGTTACCGAGGTCAACGACAATTGTGTACATCACGCAACAGGATGGAAAAGAAAGGGGGGAAAAAAAAGGTAGCTTAGATAAGCCAATTACGAAACAGAAGCTAGAATATAGTTATCATTTTATAGTTTAATATATTGTAAATATTTCTTTCTAATTAATTTGAAAAACATTTTTATGCCCTTCTAATACTTGTGTAATTGCTATGCATAATACGGCATTATATTGAATAGTAATAATTTTTTAAACTCAACCGGAGGACCATATCAGGGTTTTCTCAAATCCCGATCAGGATGCATATTAAATTTGACCTTCATGAACTTTCTTCTGATCTAGAGAGGATATATTCTATTATGGGCAGCAATAATTCAAAAAAAGAAGGAAAAAGGTAGTCAAATCTGTGACGGGGAGACTTGATAATGTAAATCTGAAAGTTGGACTTATTCTTCTTATCGCCATATATATAGGGATTTCCTAGTTCAGGATTGCCATCCAAATCTGGAAAGAAAACAGGAGGTCCTAGAGATCTCACATAAATGAAACAAGAGTCTTTGTTTACTAGCCACTTCCAAGCAATCTGGGTAGTGGTTTGGCCTATACGTGGAGTTCAGATACTCTTTTATGGGGCTTCCAGGCTCTTATTTTTCATACTAGGCCTTCTCTTTTTCTCCAACAGGTAGTCTTCGTAACAAATAGTGGTGATCACTTTTCATGTTAGTGGAATGCCAGGTACAAGATTGGAGGAAGAATAGTCTTACATGAGGGTAAGAGTCTGGTTTAGTAGCCAAGGATGACTTGCCCACTCCAGCTGAGAGAGGTTTCAAGCTGAAGAGTCGATGTGCTAGCTCGAAACCCTTTGTTGGCTCAGGGTAGGTCACCTTGGCTATGTGACTTGCTCCTATCTCTCATGCTAGACTCTTTCTTCTTCCCCAACACTCGCTGAATTTTGTCAAGCTTTGGTTTCTGGAAATTTTAGACTTCATCAAATGAAGCTGATGATGTATTATTGGAATTCCACATGATGCTGCTTAAAGCTATTTTAGTCAAAAGTTGGGTCCAGATTGCGGCGTTGGTAGGTGTAGCTTTTGTGTCTTATATGGTTACCTATCTGATTAATAATTTTAGATCTTTTAATTCTCTATTAGAATGGTTGAATTTTGATGAATGTTCTTCTGTTTTGAATTCACGTTTATTTCTCTGTTGGAACTAGTAATTTTGGCGGTATTATCCAGATTAAACAGAGCCAATCAAGCAACCTGGTGAAAATATTCATATCATTTACTTTTTGACTTGTTAACGTTGTCTATCCGACAGTGTACTATTGGACATTTCCAAATCCCACGTTTCAACGTGATGCCCTATTAGTTATTGTTGTTTGTTATTGTTTTATTTTCTTGGAAGCAAATGAAGTACACCTTAGAATTGTGGCTTTTTCTACATCTGTACAAAAGAATATGACGATAATAATTATTGACATACGCTTTTTTAGTAATAAGAAGCTTCTAATCATTAATTTTCAAGCCTTTAATAAGTAAAATTCTTAAGTATATATGACAAAATTAAAAGACAAGCATAAATAGGAATTTAACTGCTGGCCACAATATAAATAATTTGTTAAG
>JAOSBN010006315.1:0-18911 GCA_027563595.1 Erythroxylum suave | reverse complement strand
ACAATTCCAATCCAATATCATTCACAACAATTCATAATCTAGTTTTGATCATTAATCACACATGACATTTACATAAACCATTCATCACAACTTCCTACACATGTTCACTCTATTTTTACTTCTAAACAACCTTGAATATGCATCATCTAACAATAAAGAAGGGTTAATACTCATACTTAGTTGTTTTAGCCTCAAAATCTTCAAGAATTTCCAAACCCTATCTTTTTTTTCTTCTTTTCTCCACTTCTCTCTTTCTCTCTTCTTTCACTCACAAACAAGACTACAATTTATTCTTCTCCTTTTGTACCTTTAATGAGTGAGCAAAGTCCACTATGCCCTTCCATGTAAAGCCTTAGCTTTTTAACCTTTTGTGATCTTCCAAAAATACCCTTATGCATTCTTCATTCTTCAATTTAACTTACGCCATACTATACTCTAACTTAATCTTAATTATTCCATTAATCCATGTTATAAATCCTCCCAAACTTGGCATAATAATTTAACTCCAAATAAAATGATTTATCTAACAAGACCACAAAATTTATTCAAATCATGCTTACTAAAATAATTAAAAAAAATTCGGGGGCTAACATTTCTCCCCCTTTTAAAGGAATTTCGTCCTCAAAATTATTACCTAAGTCATCGAAAAGATGTGGATACTTCTCCTTCATGTGGCCTCTTCTACCGAATGATTTCTCCATAAGAATTTAACCAGTTGAGCTGTCTTGTTCCTGAGAACCTTCTCCTTGGTGTCCAAAATCTCCACTGGAATCTCCTCATAACTCAAATCATCTCTCAATTGAACCTCATTGGTCTGAATGATGTGGGAGGGATCCGATCTATACCTCCTCAACATAGAAACATGAAAAACATCATGTATCTGAGATAATTCCTATGGCAATGCCAACCTGTAGGCTAACAGTCTAATCCTCTCAAGAATTTCATAACGGTCAAACCTCTTGACTCCTTTCCAAGGAGATGTTTTAAGGAAGACTTTCTCACCGACTTCATACTCCATCTCCTTTCGGTATGCATCAGTGCAGCTCTTCATTTTATCTTGAGATGCCTTAAGCCGTTGCTTAACCAAATTAACCTTTTCCACTGTCATCTGAAGCAACTCTGGCCCTATCAATTTTCTCTCTCCTTCTTCATCCCAACATATCGGAGTTCTACTTCTCCTTCCATACAGTGCCTCATACGGAGCCATCTAAATGCTCGAATGGTATGAATTATTATAAGCAAATTTGACCAATGACAAATGCTCATCCCAAGCCCCTTTCGAATCCATTACACATGCCCTGAGCATTCCCTCAAGGGTCCGAATGGTCCTCTCAGATTGACCATCAGTTTGGGGGTAAAAAGTAGTGTTAAAATTCAACTTAGTTCTCAAAGCTTCTTGCAAGCTTCCCCAGAATCTCGAAGTAAATCGAAGATCCCTGTAGGAAACTATAGAATCTGGAATCCCATGCAGTCTCATTATCTCATCAATATACTTCTTTGCTAGCACATGCAAGGAATTAGTCTGTTTGATTGCCAAAAAATGAGTTGAATTCGTCAACTAATCAACAACAACCCATATGGCATCATGCTTCCTACTGGTCTTAGGCAAACCCATCAAAAAGTCTATAGTCACCCTTTGTCACTTCTATTCAGGAATGGACAATGGCCTTAACTTTCCTGAAGGTGCCTAGTGTTCAGGCTTGACTTGCTGACACACTAGACACTTACTCACATATTCTACTACATCTCTCTTCATGCCTTTCTACCAGAAATGCTCTATCAAATCCCTGTACATCCTGGTGATACTTGGGTGCATAGCATAAGGTGCATTGTGTGCCTCATCTAGTATCTCATCCTTCACCTCCTTGACATTCGGGATACAAAGCCTATTTCTGACAGTCATGAGTCCATCATCCCTCACTACCACTTCAGACTTCTTGCCATTCCAAATTTCTTCTCGGAGCTTGCTTAATTCTACATCCTGTGCTTGTAACTCCTTAACCTTCTCCCTAAGTATCGGCCTTACTCTGAAATTTGCAATAACACAATATGGTTCCTCCTGTTTCAAGCTTATCCTAAACTTAGCCATCTCTTCCAGTGAAGGCAGGTAAACTGTCTGAACATGGGCTATTGATGATTTCCTACTTAAGGCATCCGCCACGACATTTGCCTTGCCTAGATGATACTCAATCAACAAATCATAATCCTTAATTAGCTCTAACCATCTTCTCTATCTCAAATTCAATTCCTTCTGACTCAATAGATACTTGAGACTTTTGTGATTCGTAAAAATCTTCCTTTGAACTCCATACAAATAATGTCTCCAAATCTTCAAGGAAAAAATCACTGCTGCCAATTCCAAATCATGAGTCCGATAATTCAACTCATATGGCTTCAGTTGCCGTAAAGCATAAGCTATTACCCTGTCTCCCTGCATCAACACACAACCTAAACCATTTCTTAAGGCATCATTGTACACTGCATAGCCCTCATCTCCAGTACGCAAAATCAAAACTGGAGCACTTGTTAATCTTCGTTTGAGCTCTTCAAAGCTTTTCTAACATTCCTCACTCCAAATAAATTTATGATTCTTCCTCAATAGCTTGGTCATCGGCGCAGCTATCATAGAAAATCCTTTAACGAATCTCCTATAATATCCTCCCAAACCCAGAAAACTCCTCACTTCTGTCACTGTGTTTGGTGATGCCAATTCACCTCTGCTTCAACCTTCCTCGGGTCAACATGTACCCTATCTTTTGAAATTACGTGTCCAAGGAATACTACCTCATGAAGCCAAAACTCACACTTGTTGAACTTAGCATAAAGGTCCTTCTCCCTTAGTATCTGCAACACTCTCCTGAATTGTTCCTCATGTTCCCCTTCTCTCTTGGAATAAACCAGAATGTCATCGATAAACACTATGACAAACTGATCCAGATACTCCTTGAAGGATCCATGAAAGCAGCTGGAGCATTAGTCAAACCAAATGGCATAACCAGGAACTCGTAATGCTCGTAACGAGTCCTAAAGGTTGTCTTACTCACATCAGACTCCTTGATTCTGAGTTGATGATAGCCTAACTTGAGATCAATCTTAGAAAAGACCCTTGCTCCCTACAGCTAGTCAAACAGATCATCAATCCGAGTCAGAGGATACTTATTCTTAACAGTCACCCTGTTGAGTCTCTAGTAATCAATGCACATATGCCATTTCCCATCCTTCTTCTTAACATATAGAACCAGCGCTTCCCATGGTGACGAACTCGGTCTTATGTACCCCTTCTCTAATAGTTCCTCCAATTGTTCCTCCAATTATTCCTTAAGCTCCTTCAACTCAACTGGAGCCATTCTATATGGTGGTATAGAAATAGGGGCAGTTCCAGGAATCAAGTCAATAGCAAACTCAATTTTTCTCACCAGTGGCAAACTAGGTAAGTCCTTTGGGAACACATCAGGAAATTCCCTTACAATCGGAAAATCCTCTAACCTCCTTTCATTCACATCAACCTCCATAATATGTGACAAGAAGGCTTCACACCCCTTTTTTATCATCCTGTCAGCTAGCAAAGCAGAAATAATTCTTGGCGATGGTACTCTCTTGTCCCCCCTGAAAATCACCTTCTCTCCAGTTCCCAGATTAAATTCCACCTCCTTAAGGCCATAATCTAACTTCACTTCATACTTCTCCATGACATCCATTTCAACTATAACATCTAAGCCTTTGAGGTCTAGTGGTAGTAAATCCATTGCCAGTCTAGCACCATCAATGAAGAGTTCACAGGCCTTATACACTTGACTGATTATCACATTCCTTCCTAGAGGTATACTAACAAGCAAAGGACTATTCAAAGGTACTGAATTCACATCATGCAACATCATACGTGCAGAAATAAATGAATGCGTGAAGCCAGAATCAATCAAAACATATACTTCAAAATTAAGTAATTGAGCCATACCCGTGACAACTTCAGGTGCGGCTGTAGCTTCCTCCTTTGTCATGGAAAACACCCTTGCCTGTGCCTGACCCCTTGGCCTTCCTGGAGGAATAGCCTTCCTTGTAGCTCCAGAATTGCCCCCCTCAGTGATTGGTCTAGTTCCCACTGTTTCAGCTCTCTTTGGGGCTTGTGACCGTGACCCCTCACTCCCTGTTACTTGGGGATAGTCCCTGATCAGGCATCTCTTCTCTCCACATCGAAAGCATGCCCCCAATAACTTGAAACACTCTCCCCTGTGCAATTTCCCACAATGCTCACATTAGGGGTTCACGTTCCTGCTCCTCTCCACCCTGTTATTGCCTCCTACTATTGAGGCTTGCACTGATACTGCCCTTGATTGTCTGCTCTTAACAGAGGCACTACTCCCTGCCTCACTCTGTGTATGGGAGCTCTTCACACCCCTCTCAGGTATTGGAGCACTTACACCATTTCTAGAAAATTGCTCCTGGTTTTTCCTCTTCCTGCTCACTTCATTTCTTATATTCTCCAGTTTCTCAACCTGGAGTGCAGCATCTACCAACTGCTGGTAGCCACAGAAATTGTGGATCAACACCTCCCTCTTGATCCCCAAATGGAGACCTCCCTCAAACTTACGACACTTATCTTCCTCATTTGCCACAATGTTTGCTGCATATCTAGAAAGTTGTGTGAACTTCAGCTCATACTCACTCACACTCATATCCCTCTGTGTGAGATTCAGAAATTCCCTGACCTTGTCTTCAATATAGACCCTCGAGTAGTATTTCCTCCTAAAAGCTTCCAAAATGTCTCTCCATGATAATACCGGTGGTATGTCTTGACTATGGGGCACTGATTCCCACAAATGAAATGCGTCCCCCTATAGCAAGCTCACTGCATAATCTAACTTCTCCTCATCTGAGCACTTCATTTGAATCAGAACCCTCTCGGTCTTCTTCAATCAGGCTTCAGCCTCTTCAGGGTTTGTAGTTCCATTAAAATCTACAGCTCCATACTTGTGGAGCTTATTATACTATCAAGTCCTCTCTACTGGAGCTTGCATTGGAACTTGAGACCCTTGGCCCATGGCATATGAGAAAGCCTAAGTAAAGGCCTGAAAGAATTGTAGATCCATGGGGTTTATTTGAGGCATAGGAGGCATAGGAGGCACCTCATGTTGCACACTAGGTGCCTAAGAATCAGGAGCAGAATGTGTCCCTGCATCTTGTGGGACATAGGATTCATCGGTGCTCCCTTCGCGAGAGCTAAATCAAGTCAAAGCTTCTCAAGTTCATTTTCGAGGCGGTACAATCACTCCTTCAATATAAAACCAATGAAAATCTTTAGTTCATGCAAAACAGTTCAAATCGTACAAAATAATTTCAAATCATGAAAAACAATTTCAAATCATGTGAAACAATTCAAAATAATGTAAGCAATTCATTTAAAATGATGCATGTTCATTTCATGTCCTAAACTACCCATTCATGCCTACACCTATTCGCAAATCTGGACCTAAACCTAGTCCCCAACTTGGACCTAAACCTAGTCCCTCTGATACCACAACATGTTAGACCTTGTTTCCGGAGCCCAACATCAGACGTGAGATCGTGAAACCTGAGCATGGAGAAGGGCTTAGAAATTTGACAATTAAAAGAACCTTATTCGGAAGCAAAGGCGGACATTGCCACGACGTAAATGTATCTTCGCCGCGACGAACTTATGTGGGTCGATTTCGTCACGACGAAAAGCATAATCTTCGTCGCGGCCAAGTCGCCACGTGAATTTTTTTACGAGATTTCACCGCAGTGAAAACCCCTTGAAGCAGAATTCAAAACCCAAGCTACCTATCTTACTAAAACGCAAACTTAAAATCTTTCAATCGCATTCATCATTTCAACCCAAAAACAAAATGGGTAAGAATCTAACCATAACTAATTTCTCAAAATCTTAATCTCATTTTCAAAATCGAATACTTTGCGAAAACATGCAAAATCATGGACAAAATCAAAGATAAATTTCTTTAATGAAAAAAATAAGAGTTTTACAACGCTTTAGTGGGCATTTCGAGCCCCCTTACATTATAATCCAAAATATAAAGTTTACAAAAAAACTAGAATCACTCAAAATGCGACTAAAGCATTGGTTTACATGATCTAACTTTAAAAAAAACAAACAAAACAAAATATGCAGACTGGAGTGATGCCTTGATTCTTGACTTACTCGATCTCTTGCTCATCACCTGAATGAGGGCAAGGAGAATAAGGGTGAGCTTGAAGCTCATGGGTAATAATTTTATAATCGAGAAACAAGCAAAAACCATTTTCAAAACTCATTGCCATTGTACATTTTGGAAACCATAATAATTTTGCATTTAAAATCACCAAACACTTATTTCTCAAAATTCTCATTTTATCAAACAATTCATGAGCAATTATTAATCATGTATGCATCAAACTTGCTAACATTTCAAAAGCACATAAGCACATCAAAATAGTTTGGGTGGATCTACAACAGAATGTACTACACATTTCTCATAAGGGTCCTGTGTAGCCATGAACAGAATGTACTATCACAATTCCACTTAATGGTCTTACGTAGCCGTGAACTTATGGGAGTCCATGGAAGAGCTTCATGCCACTAGCAGGAAGGCGGGAGAAGCCTTTTGTCAAAGTGCACTTGAATTAACTTAGGGGAACACCACAAACACACATAATCATGCATTTCACATTTTGTAAACTTATGGCCTCAACGACATTTTTCCAAAACTTGATTTCATAATCATAATATCATTTCAAAAATCAATATACTTTTAAAAGTCTATTTTATTATTCATTTCATAAACCAATAGCATAATTTATATGCAAAATGAGGCACATTATCAAAGCATTCAAGAAGCCTTAATGGCACATTTATAACACAATTGAAAACATTTTAAAACTTTCTTGGCTTTGAAGAAAACATTAGGACTTATTACTTAATTATAAAAGTATAACCCACCTTGAAATCCTTGCTTATAAACTTTCTTACGGATGTCCTTCTTCTTACTCCTCTTGCCTCTCTTGATCACCTTCTTGATTTCCTTAAACAATAACCAAAATTCCATTCAATTTGGTTTAGAAATCGGAAAGTCACACCTCAACAATTTAAACTACTCCTCATGCTGAAAAAAATTCTTTACTCAATGTCCACCTAGAAATTTAAATCCTTAAAGACTTAATTTATACTTGATTCCTTCATACAATTTGTATCCCTATGTCTCTAGTTTACAACAAATCAAAAATCATCTCATTTGGATAACTACACTAAACGTTATGCCCAAAATACTAAAGCATGTTTGGTACTGGAAAGTTTACCACGACGAAATTGTCTGCCACGGCGAAAATGCCTAGAAACCAATTCTTAGAACATGCTTTGTGTCGCCACGGCGAAAATGTCCAGAAAGCTATTTGGAGAACGTGTTTTGGGACATTTTGCATCTTCTTACTTCCCACCTTTCACATACAACCCCTCTTATCACTAACCCATCTCTTCTACTTCATTTTCAACACAATTCTAATCCAATATCATTCACAACAATTCATAATCTAGTTTTGATCATTAATCACACATGACATTTACATAAACCATTCATCACAACTTCCTACACATGTTCACTCCATTTTCACTTCTAAACAACCCTAAATATGCATCATCTAACGATCAAGAAGGGTTAATACTCATACTTACTTGTTTTAGCCTCAAAATCTTCAAGCTCTTCAAGAATTTCCAAACCCTATCTTCTTCTTATTCTTTCCTCCACTTCTCTCTTTCTCTCTTCTTTCATTCACAAACAAGACTACAATTTATTCTTCTCCTTTTATAGCTTTAATGAGTGAGTAAAGTCCACTATGCCCTTCCATGTAATGCCTTTGCCTTTTAACCTTTAGTGATCTTCCAAAATACCCTTATGCATTTTTAATTCTTCAATTTAACTTATACCATACTATACTATAACTTAATCTTAATTCTTCCATCAATCTATGCTATAAATCCTCCTAAACTTGACATAATAATTTAACTCCAAATAAAATGATTTATCTTACAAGACCAAAAAATTTATTCAAATCATGCTTACTAAAATAATTAAAAAAAATCGAGACCCAACATTTCTCCCCTTCCTAAAGGAATTTCATCCTCGAAATTATTACCTGAGTCATCGAAAAGGTGTAGTGATGCTTGCTCATGCAAGGAGATAAGGTGATCACTTATGCTTCTAGGCAATTAAAGCCCTATGAGATGAATTATCCTACATATGACTTGGAGTTAGCTGCCATAATTTTTGCATTGAAGATATGGAGACATTACTCGTATGGATTTACTAGTAAGGTATTTACAGACCATAAGAGCCTTAAGTATTTGATGAGTCAAAAGAAATTGAACATGAGACAAAGAAGATGGTTAGAGTTATTGAAGAACTATGACTTGATGATAGACTACCACCCACGGAAAGCTAATGTAGTAGTGGATGCCCTAAGTAGGAAGTCCACTATAGCACATGTGGAGACAGTATATGTTCCTTTATTGAAGGAATTAGTCAGACTTAAGGTGACATTGAGGCAAGTTGAACCTAATTGTGTATTGGCTAATTTTAGAGTAAGGCTAGTATTGAACGAGAAGATTAAGGAATTGCAGAAACATGATGAATATCTAAGCAGGCTTCGAGAAGAGATTAATAGTAGTAAACAATCTGAAATAAAGGTAAGGGCATATAGATTATTGGTGGTAGGGAGTAGATTATGTATTCCAGATATTCGAGAATTGAAAGGTGAAATTCTTGATGAGGCACACAATGCGCCTTATGCTATGCACCCAGGGAGTACAAAAATGTATAGAGATTTGAAGGAGCATTTCTAGTGGAAAGGAATGAAGAAGGATATTGCGGAGTATACTAAGAGATGCTTAGTGTGTCAGCAAGTCAAGGCTGAGCACCAGGCATCTTCAGGCAAGCTTTAGCCTTTGTCTATTCCGAAATGGAAGTGGGAGAAGATTACGATGGATTTCTTGATGGGGTTACCGAGAACTAGTAGGAAGCATGATGCAATATGGGTAATAGTCGTTAGACTAAGTCAGCACATTTCTTACCAATTAAAGAAACAAATTCTTTGAATGCTTTGGCTAAGAAATATGTGGATGAGATAATCAGGCTTCATAGGATTCCAAGCTCCATAATTTCAGATAGAGATCCTAGGTTCACGTCCAAATTTTGGGAAAGCTTACAGGAGGCTTTGGAAACTAAGTTGCACTCTAGTACGAATTTCCATCCCTAAACTAATGGACAATCAGAGAGGACAATATAGACTCTAGAAGTAATGTTGAGAGCTTGTGTTATGGATTTTAAAGGCTCATGGGATGATCATTTGCCTTTAATTGAATTTGCTTACAATAATTCCTATCATTCGGGAATTCAAATGGCACCTTATGAAGCTTTGTATGGTAGGAGGTGCCGAACTCCTATTTGTTGGGATGAGGAAGGTGAAAGGAGGCTTTTAGGGCCTGAGTTGGTGCAAGTCACAGTTGATAAGATTAAATTGGAGAAGCAGAGACTTAAAGAAGCTCAAGATAGAATGAAGAGCTACACGGATGCACATAGCAAAGAGATGGAATTTAAAGACAGAGACAAGGTGTTTCTTAGAGCTTCTCCATGGAAAGGGGTCTTAAGATTTGGTAAGAAGGGTAAGCTTAGTCCGAGATACATTGGCCCTTTTGAGATTATTGAGAGGATTGGGCCTTTAGCTTATAAATTAGCTTTGCCATCAGAATTAGCTAAGGTTCATAATGTCTTCCATGTATTGATGATGAGAAGGTATTGATTTGACCCTTCGCACATAGTTCAACCTTCAGAGGTTCAATTGAGGGAAGATTTGACCTATGAGGAGCAACCAGTAGAGATCTTAGATTTGAAGGAAAAAGTTTTGAGAAACAAGATGGTGAAGTTGGTCAAAGTGTTGTGGAGGAACCAATCGATGGAGGAGGCAACATGGGAGCCTTTGGAAGCTGTGAAAGAGAAGTATCCACATCTTTTCGAGGACTTAGGTAATAATTTCGAGGACAAAATTCTTTTAGGAGGAGGAGAAATGTTGGGCTCCGAATTTTTTTGTTTTAGTAAACATGATTTGAATAAATTTTACGGTGTTGTTAAATAAATCATTTTAATTGGAGTTAATTATTATTTCAAGTTTAGGAGGATTTAATTCATAGATTGATGGAATTAAAGTGTTGATGTTGTAAGGTACATAAGGGTATTTTTGAAAGATTACTTAAGGTTAAAAGCACTAAGGCATTAAAAGAAGGGTAAGAGGGACTTTCCTCACCCATTAAGGGTAGAATGGGAAGAGGAAAAAATTGTCTAATAAATAAGAAGATCAAAAACATGAATGAAGGGAAGAAGGAGAGAAAATCAAAAAGGAAGAGAGAGAAAGAAGAAGAGAGGTTTCGGTGAAGTTAGAAAGAAGAGGGCTTTGAACTAGGTCACGGATTCTCTTAGTCTTAAAGAGAGAATTTGAGGTTACTCAAGAAGGGAAAAAGAAAGAGGAATGGAAGAGCTTCCTTTGGAGCCAAGAATCTCACTAGTCGATGAAGATTCAAGGTAAGTCGATTTCTAATCTCTTGAAGTTTTGAGGGGTTTTGGTTCAAAGAGCTTGGGAAATATATGGGTTTAAGTATCCTAGATTCAAATTCATGCTTTCGGTTCTATGGGTTCTCAAATTGAATTTTCTATTGAATGAGAACTTGGTTTGTTATAGGAAACCAAGCAAGCTCGATCCATGGAGAAGAGGAAAGACAACATTGAACTTGGATTGTCAAGCGTCTTGGGTGGGTAAAATATTTATGGTCGTTGTGTAATTGGGAAGTTCCTTGCCTATATGTGTGTATGAGTTTTGCATGAATTTGTTATGTTTGAAATTTCAATAATTGTGCATAATTGAAATTGCATGATGCATTATGATTATGTTATACCTTGAAAAAGGTTATGACATTTAGAATTGAAGGAAAAGAAGGAAAAGCATGAAATATGAGAAAAATGATAAAATGAAAGAATCACAAAAGTGCAAATTGTAATTGACTAAATTAAGCATAAATTGATTTTGTTTGGGCGAGAGTGGAACCTTTTCGTTAGTCACGTGCATATCGACGTAAAGTCTTCTCCCGGCTGCCCACTTGTGGCCCACGAGATCCGAAAATGGACTCGTTTTGTTCATGGTGTAAACTTTGGTTTCTCTGTTTCGTTTCACGGAACCCTCGAGCCAATTGTGTGTACATTTGCATTTGACATGTTAAATGGTGCTTTGCTGTGAAATTACATTCAATATGATCTAAGTGATGATGTACTGAGATTGAATTATGAATGCATATACATATCTATGTTTGATTATGTGGCTCATTACCAATGGCTATAAATATTTTAGCCATTGAGCTGTGTAGCTCAACCCCCAAATTTTCCCTCCTCAGGTGCAATTCGAGAAGATCAGTGATCCTTACAAGGCATTCGGAACTCCAAGATAGCTAGAAATATTTTGTACTAAGTTAATGATGTTGGATAGCTTTATAAGCATGCCAAACATGAGCATCTTTTGTATTTTGTTTTAAGTTAACATGTATATTGTCATGTAACGAATTCTCACTGTGTTAAAAATGGGACAGTGAAATTAAATTCCTTTCTATGTATGATTGTGTAAATTTAAAGACTTGGGAAAAAGGTGAATTATACATGTGCATGATCTTATTTGTTGAATGGCCAAAGGTGTTAGTCTCAAAGTAGCCCATTGGAATTGAAAAGATTGTGTTCTGAATGCAAAAGGAAAAGCACAGACGAAAGGAATCGTCTGTGATGTTGTCACACATAGACGCAAGGAATGACTAGAAGAGTAGAGGCTAAAGGAAAACACAGACGAAGCGTATCGTTTGTGATGACGTCAGAACACAGATGATAGGAAAGACAAACGATAGGCAAGGACAGACGCGAGAAACATAGACGCAAGGAACATAAATGACACGTCAACACATAGACGACACGTCAGCTCACAAACGACACGTCAGAACACAGACGATAGGAAAGATAGATGATAGATGAAAGACAGACGATAGAGGTCAACACAGTCAATAGAAAGTCAAACATAGATGATACACAGAACACAGAAGAAGAAGTTAGGAAGTTATGCTGACTGACCCAAAGCATGTATATATGCGAATTATGGACTCATCAACGCTATTCGTTGGCATAATTGGGCTTGAATGGAGATGGGCAAAAAAGGGGTTAGTTATGAATTCAAGTGGTTGTACAAAAATGTTTGGATCTCCGAAATGAGATGCGATCGTCAGGCTCCAGAAACAGGGTCTGACAGTTAATGTCTAAGAGAAAATGAGATACAGATAATATAAAAAGAGGTATTTCGAATTATACTAAAAATATTAAAGAAGAAGATCAGCCATCGAAGGCAAACGGTAATTAATGTTTGATAAGGAGATTTATTTTGCATTCATTTGTTCTTTATTAGGGAGAAATTTACCATATTCCTCCCAGTGGTACTCATTTCTGCCATCAAAAACTAGTCGTCACATAATTTTATTATGAAAATTCAATTTAACATAAAATTCATTTTGTTTAATTAAATTTTTTTGGTAGTCAAATCCTATAAATTCTCAAGGGAGGAATTTTACTAATCCAAATTTGAATGTAACTTTACCATACAAATCCTAGCAACAAAAAGGAAAGGCCATTCCTTTTTAGTGACACTAAAAATAACCTTCTCATCAACAATTTGTCATTTATTATGATCATAAACAACATAGCTTAAATCCAAGGTTTGATTTGAACTAATTCTCTTGTTGAAGATACAATTAATCCAATGTTGTTGAATAATCTAAAAATAGAGTGGTTTTCTTATTACTTAAGGATGATTTTGTGAAGCCAATGAAGTATTTGATTAAATGTCTCTTAGGGATAGTTTGCACTATTTTGCTAGATATTAATGAGACTTGGTAACTTGATACTTATACTTACTCTTTTATCTTTGGCCCTACTAGTTGCCATTATTGATAAATACTTATATTTATGAATGAAAATAAGTAAAAATAATGTTATTATTGGTTCATATGAATCAATTAACCATTCCCAAGTGTGTTGAATATCATTGTTCCAACTTATAAGTTTGTTACCCATATATGTTTTCATGCCTTGCTAATATCCATATCTGGTTTTGATCATTTTAATTTTAATTGTTATGTCTAATGACAACCTCATGACACGTTGAAATAAAAACCTTATGATGGATACATGTTTATACTATAAGTGGTATAGATTTGGCGTATAAGCAACCATATGGTAAATATGTACATAAACATCCCTTGCAGAAGTAGCGTTCATTCTTTTTCATCAAACATTTAGTAGGGTTTCGTCAAATAAGCATGGAAGGTGGTTTTAACACAAAAATGAGTACAAAAAGACATCATTTTCAATTAAGCCAGAAGAAATATACCATTTGGCCATGATTCAAAAACCCGTCACACCCATTTGGCTTCACCTTTGGCTAACATATATAATTATACATAATATACAATTTATATATAACATTACGAAATTTTTATATAATAAATAGAGAATTATGATTAAATAGAGTAATATGATAAATAAATCATTATACTAGTTACAATTATTATCTATATATTCATATAACATTATATTAATTACTATAAATAACAATAATAATTGCAATTTAATTAAAAATAAATTTCAATATAGTAAAAATGAAAATAGATATTAAATAGTAATATCATATTTAATTCGATATTATTCACAATCTATTGTAAGTCTAAAAATAAATTTAGTTAACAACAATGTCATTTGAAAGATCAAATTTGATATTATTCCCATTGATTGTAAGTGTAAAAATAAATTTAGTTAACAACAATGTCATTTATACTTTTTTATTATTCTATTTAATATATATGATTTCACAATTTAATGTGGTCTCACAAAATTGTATTTATTATATAATTCTATACTAATTTATAGATATGATATATTAAAAATTTTAGTAAAATAAAAATATATAAATATATAGTATTGGCAACGATCTTATAAATTGGTTGCTAGATATTCGACTATCGTTTAACATTTTTTGACAAATTGTAAAAATCATCACCAAATGTTTCAACATGTAAAAAAAATAAGCGAAAACAACATCCTTTGTTCAACAACAAGTGACATCATTTTTTATTCTTTTTAATGTAAAGAACTCAGCCCCCCTCCTCCCAAATTCTTTTGACCTCTCCTATATGTTTGTTCCTTATTTCTTCTCCATTCACAATCCTTCTATCTTCTTCATTTGTGAGTTCATTGTTTTCCATTGTCTGCTTCCATCGTCTCCGGTGAATCATTAGTGGAGGTAAGTTGTTGAATCTATATTCTTTGGGTTTTTTTTTTCTGTTTGTATTGTTAGTGTTAAATGCTTTGATGTTGGATGGTTTTTTCTGTTTGTATTTTTAGTTGTTTGCTTTTATTTGGACTTTCAATGATAGAATTGAAAGGAAATACTTGAATGTATTATTGTCCAAATATATTTCAAGATTCCTATATGTTCTGCAAAGCATGTGAACAATGCCAAAAACAATGTAATTTATCCCATATAGACCAAATGCCTTTATCTTTATTCTTTGCATGTGAAATTTTTTATGTATAAGGCATCGATTTTATGGGACCATTTCCTTCTTCTTTTGGTTTTGTTTACATTTTATTGGCTGTGGATTATGTTTTTAAATGAGTGGAAGCTAAAGCCACCAAGAGTAATGATTATAAAATTGTTTCAGAATTTGTCAAGTCTTAAAAGTTTTACTAGGTTTGAAACACCGCAAGCATTGATTAACAACAACGATACTCATTTTTGCAATCAATTTGTGAGAAATCTTTTGAAGAAGTACCATGTCACTCACAAGGTACCAATAACCTACCATCCATAGATAAACGGGTAAGTAGAAGTGTTAAATAGAGAAATCAAGTTAATCCTTGAGACAATGTTGGGGCTAAATAGTAAAGATTGAAGCCAATGAATTAATTATTCTCTTTGGGAATACCATATACAAGACAACGATTGGCATGTCTCCATACTGATCGATTTATAGAAAGTCATGTCATCTTCTGGTGGAAATTGAGCACAAAGCGTTTTAGGTAGCAATATAAAGATGGACGCGGTGGATGAACAGAGAAAATTGCAACTACAAGAATTGGAAGAGCTTAGGCTTAATTCTTATGAGAATGTAAAAATTTACAAAGAAAAGACGAAGTTATTTCATGATAAGATGATTGTTAGATTCTCTACCATTCAAGACTTAAGCTCTTCTTAGGTAAATTATGCTTATATTGGATTGGATCTTTTGTTGTTACTAATGTGTTTTCACATGGTGCAGTTGAAATTGAAAGCTTACAGATGAAGAAGAAGTTCAAGGTCAATGGTTTTCGATTGAAACCCTTCTATAAAGAATTCCAAGTGGAAGATGTGGAAGTCATAAGGCTAGAAAATCCTCATTATAAAGATTAAGCAACATAGAGTCAAGCCAATGACAGTGAACAAAGGCACTTCTTAGGAGGTAACTTCAGGGAAGTTGATTTCCATTAATTTACATTTTTGCATTAACTATTTTTGTTAAATGCTCAATTTCTTACATTTGATGTTACATTGGGGACAATGTAAGTTTAAAGTGGGGGTTAGGATCTTAGTTTTTATACATGCTTTTAAGCTTAAATGTTGCTTATGTGACTCCTTAAGCATTTTCAAAATTAAACAAGCAAACAAACATTTTGTCTTGTCCTATTGCTTTTAAGACTATGTAGTCATAACTAGAGAGTAAATTAACTAGAAGAATCCATAGCAACTTAGCATGTACTTTTGCTATTGTGATTGGTCAAGATGCATTATCTTTAGAAAAGTAGTTACTAGTGGTAGACATAAGCTAGTGAGATTTTGAGCTTGTATAGACTGACACATCCATATCAAATTCATTCCAAGTCTACCTCTAGATTGATCAATTTCTAAAGGTGATGAATGTTTATTGATCATGAGTAGAAGTTGAGTTCTTGTTATGGTTTTATAGGTTATTTCTCTTTACTTAGGACCATCGATTTGTGGTAAATATGGAAAATGAGTAAGTGTTTTGGTTTGTGACTTTGATTTTGATGATTTTTCTGAGGACGATCAAAAGCTAAGCATGAAGGAACTTGATATGTGCTTAATTGATGATACATTTAACCTATGACACTTTGTGATTAATGCCTTAAAATGCTTAAGACACTCACTTTAGTTTATATTTCATTTAAGGTACAATTTGGAAGCATAATTGCTAAATTGAGCTTAAAGCATACTCGTTAAGCCATTTTCTTGAGATTCACACTCAATTGTCTTCATAGAGCAAGAAGGAGAAGGATTATAATCAAGAGGAGATAATGCAAAAACATGATGTATTTATGGTTTATAACATCTCATGGTCATAACTAAAAATGTCATGGTTATGACTAATATCTCACAGCTATGATATTTTTGTCATGAATGTAACACATTTTGCATAGGCGTGATAGGTGAGACTCTTTTATGCCATTCATGATCATGAAATTCCAATTCACGCCTATGACTTTTGTGCCACTTGTCCCTAAAAACCTAGTTTTTACTATAAATGCATTATGTTGACGGCGAAACATTCAAGATTTAAATACTCTTTGTTTTTAGGGTTTCGGGAGTAGAAAAGATGACTGAGGCAATTCATGTCTGTTTCTTGGAGAATTATGGAGAAGGAGGGCTAGCTTCCCTACATTAGTTTAGAGGTGAAGTTGATGCCAAGGAGCACATTTAAGCATATTGTCTTTGTGTATCGTGTTCTTTCCCTCTTTTAGGATTGTTTACACTATCTTGTGTTTATTGATTAGGAATTGTTTAAGAATTATACTACTGCTCTATTAGAATGTTTTTTATGAAAACTCATTGCTAGAACTTGAATACGATATGTAATAGTTGTGTTTGAATTCATATATGGCAATTGATAGTATTAAATCATTACCAATAACATAGAATAGGTTAAATAACTCGAGCTTGTGTGATTATTCCTTAGATTGATCCAATGAGGCTTATCAGTAAAACATTCCATGAGCCTAGGAGTCACAACGAGAATAATGTTTCTCGATTCATATGGTCTAACAATGTCATGTACCATTTAGTTTGTTAAGTTATCAAACTTGTATGTCAACTTGTAATTGATATTGTGGGACTAGTAACATAAGAAATGCATCTATAATTATGGACGATCCTTTACATAATAAACCCATAGGATGGTATATAGGCTAGAAATTCATGATGCAGCTTAGATGAGGTTTATTAGTGTAATATTCCATGAGCCTATGAGTCACAGTGAGAGAAAACCCTTTCTCGATTCATGTGGTCTAACAATGCCATGTACCATTTAGTTTGTTAAGTTATCAAATTTAGTATATCAACTTGTAATTGATAATTTAGGACTAGTAACATAAGAAATGTACCTATGATACATCTTTAATAAGACTTATCAGTGAAATATTCCGTGAGCCTAGGAGTCACAGCAAGAATACCTTTTCTCGATTCACGTGGTCTTACAATGCCAAATACCATTAAGTTGGTTAAGTTATCAAACCTAGTATGTCAACTTGTATTGATTTATCATTATATTGAATTTGCATTTAGTAACTGAGTAATTTGCTCTTAATTATATAGCAATATGGACAAGAGTCAGATGTCTCATCAAAAATGGTCAATTGAATACTTAAAAGGAGTTAAGAGTTTTATGCAATTGTAAAAGATCAAATAGATGTAGAATGTTTTATTCATTGTCTATGCATAGATTGCTTAAATGTGAACATTCGAAGTCAAGATGGGATACATAATCACTTGCTAATCTGAGATAGATAAATTCTATACTTCATAACTTTATTATGGAAAATGTTTGGAAGCAAGATATAGTAGAAGTTTTGATATAGGTGTTGACGATAGTAACAATAATGATGTAGAATATTGTGATATTAATGACGATGGTGATGAGGGGATTGGCAAGATGTTAGAGGATTATGAGAATTATCTGAAGACTATGAATGAAACCAGTTTGCCTAACATAATTGATAGTATTATAGGAGATAACTTTGGGAAGTTATTGAAAGTCACTCAAGAAGAATTATATCCGAGGTGCTCGAAATTCTCATAGCTTTCTTTTGTTGTGAAGTTTTTGCATTTGAATGTCTATAATAAATGGAATAATAATTCTTTTGACATGTTAGTTGACTTGCTTAATAATGCATTACCTATTGGATACAAATTCCGCAAATCTTACTATTGAAGTAAAGAAATTGTTCAGGGACCTTGGATTAGGATATATGTCAATACATGCTTGTAGGTATGAATGTGCTATATTTTGGAAGGAAAGTAAAGATCTTAAATGTTGTCCCATATATGGTACATCAAGGCCACAAGTGGATGACGGTAAAGGGAAAAGATACCACATAAAATCTTGAGATAGGTCCCTACTAAACCATAACTACAATGGCTTTTTACATTGGCATGCATTAGTATATGTTTTTCTAGGTATTTGGGATGTGTTTTCTTGCATGATTGTTGGCCATTGTTATAGTTTAAGTTTCATTTTGTATGTTTTCATTAAGTTTAATTTCCATTGTTGTTTTTGGGTGTTTCATGTAATTGAGGATAAGAATTGACTATTTTTGTGTAAGAAGAAAGATGGAGCAACTTGGAGGTTGAACTAGAGATCAAAGAGGAGAAGAAAAGAAGAGTGTTGGACCCCGTTTTCGAAGCCCAACATCGGACATGAAAGCACGGTGCTCGTTGTGTGAGGTGAAATAATTAATTTAAAAGAAGAAAGAAAACTCCCTCGAAAAAAAAACAATGGGCGT
>JAOSBN010006284.1:0-18913 GCA_027563595.1 Erythroxylum suave | reverse complement strand
CAAAACTTTAATTTACTTAAATTATATATTAATTAAGACATTTAATTTAATTCAATTAATTAGAAAGTTATATGAAAGTTAATAAGTTAATAGTTATAGTTAAAATTATGAATTACATTAATTACAAAATTTTAATTTATTTATTAAATATTTTTAGAGATAATTAATAAAACCAAACTCATGTTTCATAAATTAATAAAATCATTTTACAGAAAAAGATACAATATAAAATCAACAGCTACATTAGAGAGTAGACTGGAGACTGATTCTAATTGATTAAGTGTACTTGTTGGTAAGGTCATCAACAGTTTGGCTCCAATCATCTGTATGTACAAACATTATATTTAGTAATATAATACTTAAAATAAAAACAATATTTAATAATGTACTATTATATAAAAAGAAAATTGAAATTACCTCCATCTTCATATATTTGATCAAAAATAACTTTCCATTGGTCGATTACTTTCACCAATCACCTTTGCATTGATACCTATGGCTGTAGGGGAAAAAAATACAACATTAAGTAAGATAATATAAAGGTAAATAAAATAAATGTAATAAAAAGAAAAGAATTTACCATCAATATCTTTATCTTTTAACCAACTTTGAGTACACATAAGAGCTTCCACAGTGCGATAATAAAGTCAATCGTGATGAGGAGTAATGACCTGACCACTAGTACTAAATGCATACTCTGAAGCAGTAGTTGAAGATGGAATAGCTAACGAGTCCCGTGCAATGGCTTGAATGATTGGATAACTATGTCCAGTCGTCTTCCACCATAACAATGTATCAAATAACTCACCTTCAATTTCAAGAATACACTCATCAGAAATATATCTATCAAACTGTATCGTACCACAAGATATCCTAGCCCTTTTCTCTTTCAAAAAATTTGAAAGAGAATCTGTCGGTAATGAGATAGTAGAAAAGGTTGAACTTGAAACTGAAGTATGAGTTGAACTTGAACTGCTTGCATCTTGATCATGAGTTTGTTGCATTCTGACTTCATAATCATGAAACAATTGATACCATAATTGTTTCATGGTATGTACATGCTCTTGAGCTTCAATAGTTTATAATAAATTATAAATATATTCAACACCATCCATCTTATATCTCGAGTCCAACAAATATAATACTGCAATAATATCTCCAACCTTAGACCAATAAAAATTAAACTTCTCAATCATCCGCTGCCCCATCATCTGAATCACTTCATTAGAGTCAAACATCCACATTCCCAAAACATGCTTTATGTTGGACATAATGCTAAAGATACATTTGTCCTTCAACACTCGACAATATTCTTAATGTTTCTTTATTCTTCTCCTCATAAATTTTCAAAATATCACTTCTCAATGTATTCCGACTTGGAACCTTGAAATTCCATTGGAGTGAATTGAGAAATATCCTGAATCTCTTGCTTTCAACCATAGCAAATGCATATTCGTCTCCAACAACCATATTAGCCATCAAAATTCTTGATCTATTATTGTCAAAGTTGTTACGGTTATTTCATTCTTTCCTTTCATAAGGTTAAGGTAAAAAATGATTGACCTCCTAAAACCATCTTCTTTCTAGTACATGATTCCATATGTCTCTTTAAATGAGACATTCCACCTTTCAAACCAGTTGAATATAACGTATGACAATAATTGCATTCTATTTTTTCAATTTCATCGGTTTATGTAGTCTCTTTAAAGTGATTCCAAACATCACTTTTAAGTTGACTAACTTGACTTCTAATTGAACTTTTATCTTCACTTGCTGTCGGAATAGAAGTTTCCACTTCTATCTCTAGTACTGGATTATAACTCTCAACTAAAGGAATATGTTCATCCATCTAACAAACCAACCATAAAACCATTACATTTAAGTTTCCATAACCAACCAACCATAAGAATTAAAGAACAATTCAATACATGAATAAATAAAACACTAGACATAAAAAGAACCGTATTTGATGCATAAGGTCATGATTGAGATCACATAGAGAAAAAGACAATAATAATATATATAGATAACAGATGGTATTAACTATCTATTTGCAACCTATTCAAACGACATAAAATCGTTTTTGAATTTTCTATGTAAGTTAGTGGTTGAATCCTTATTGGTTCCATTCAGTCTTATCCAAATTGTAGTCATTTGCAGTTTAAAAATTTTTAAAAGCATAAAGTCAAACAAAAGACTTTATGTTTTTCAAAACTTGTTAGGTGTGTGGTATTGTTGAAACCAAAAGTTAATGATCTGCTTCTTATTACTCAATCTTACTTTTCAGTTCCTTTTAAAAGATAAGCCTAATTTAGCCATCATTATTGTTGTGGTTTAATGCATCAACCACTTCAATTTTCCAGAAAGACTTGGGAGTGTTTTGATTCTCTTAGTCATAGTCCAATTGTTATGATGTTATATAGAGAGGTAGGTAAATGTTTCTTGCAATAGATTTTAATTGCAAAGACAAATTTGATACAGAATTGGTTTTGGAAATTAATCCTAGATTACTTAGATAAGTGTACCAAGATAGTCAAGATGAATCTAGATTTTCTTTTTTTTTTTTGTTTTGGAAGCAAACGCAATAAGTAACAACCACAATATATTGGGTTTTGGCTTAAAAAATAATTATAGGACTAAACTTCATTATGATCAATTTTAAAGAAATTATGTTTGAATTTAAGTGCAATCAATATTTAAATTTATTCAAAATATTCAAAACTCATCATTTAAAGGTTATAAGCCTCTAAAATGTAAAAGGCGAAAGTGATGTCTCTTAGACACTTAATCAAATATTGGGAGTGAGAAATACCATAAGTTAAGAGTATTTTTTTATATTTAGAAATGACCATAACATTTGGTTTGGTATAATTGGTGTAATGAGTCACTTCATATAAGATTTTAGAACCATATTTGATTAGATACATATTTTCAAACAACACAAAAGTGAAGGATAATCCAAGGGGATCAATTGTAGTGTATCTTAAGACGTTTCTTTACAAATAGAGAAGAAGTGTCTAGATACAATTCAAATCTTACATGGATATGTTTAGGAAACACTTTTAGAGGATCAAATGGTTATATCTGGTTTGGTAAAAGCCCAACCTACATAAAGTCTTATTCATCTTATAATTAGCAACAAATAATTAAGTAAAAAGTAAGGATAAGATTAAAGGGGTTAGACCTTAATTGCCTATGTAATATGGAACATGAGACGAACTCTCATCTCTTATATGAATGTCAATTTACTTCAGCTTTGTAGAGGAGGAAATATGAACCAAATGCAATATTCTTTGTTTTGAGACAACTTAGTCTGAGATCTTAGAGTGGGAAAATAGTTAGAGCTTTATGTCAAAGGAAATGTCTACATATTTAGACTTACTTTCAACTACGCCATATATGTAGTATGGAAAGAGAGAAATATTCAAGTTTTTTGAAATGTTCTAATAAATAGCTCATCATCTGTTTGTAACATCTACTTAAATACATACGGGTAATCTTTATGAACTCAATAGTTGACCTTTTCGTACTTTGATTTTAAACACTGATCATAGATTTGTATCTTCAAACTTTTCCTTGCACTATTGTATAGCACAAGAGTGGTGCAGAAGTTGATTGACACTCTTAAGACAAGGCAGCAGCACTGTTAGTAATGCACTCAAAAGAAAATAGAAAAATTAGGAATCATTTCATCAAACACTTAACGTGCATACTTCATAATGTACAACTATTCAAATCACAACCGGAAGCACTCCTCATCCTCAGTAAAATAGCAATAAACCAGTCCACATTCCTCTCCAAACATTTATACAAGTTTAAATGTTTATGAATAAATGAATAATACGAGATAAATAGGTACTAACCTTAATAAGCAGAAGTTAGTGACTCGAGAGAGCAATGGACAGACGGACAAACCCTGGGAGGGTTAAGGGTGACAACGATGAGGAATGACGATGGTCAAAGCCGTCACACGTGGGTGCAGAAGTTGGCGATCCGAGAGAGCGATGGATGGAAGAAGAGACGTAGGGAGGGTTGAGGGTGACGATGGCGAGGAATGATAGTGGTGACGACGGTGAGGAATGATGGTGGTCGGAGGCGTCATGCGTGAGTGGGACTATAGTAGCCAGTAGGAGAGCTGAGGAGGGTTGGAGAGTCGAAGAGGGAGAGGGGTGGATGGGAGAGTCAGAGTCTCAAAGACTCAAAAGTCAAAATATTAACATAGACATAAATGATGTCGTTTTTTGCAAGACGTCATTTTATGTTTAAAGCAAAACAATGTTGTTTAAGCAATGGTAGAAATGAGTTTAACTTATATAAAACAACATTGTTTTATTTAGAACAAAACGACGTTGTTTTATGTATAACTTATGGGCGGGCCGCGGGCGATGGGCCGTCAACCTGTGGCCAGTGTTGGACGGGCCATAGCCCTGCCCGCCCTTCCATGAGCCATTCCCACCTAGCCTGTGGGTCAGTTTGACCGGGCTAAACTCGTTGACCACGGGCCAGGCTGGGCCAATATTTACATCCCTACCTATATTTTCCAAGAATATATAATCATAACAAAGAGGAATGACTTTCAAACAACATAGCAAAAAGTCAACATTCCAAGCTTTTACTCATGATCAATCAACATTCATCATCTTCAAAAACTAAGAAATCTAATCGTAAACTCAGAAAATGTGTTTAACTAAAATATATCCATAGGTACATTTAATACCATTCATGATCATGTCATTCCATAACTTTGCATATCATTTCGTTTCTCTACCACTAAAATTCAAATGCAAAATCATGAATCAAAAGACTTTTCAAGGTTGTAATGTGGGTAAAGGTAAGGTGAGATGTATTTGGGTTAAGTAGCATGAAAGTCATCAAAGCTAGTAAAACAAAAGTAACACTCAATTATGCTACCAAGTGCACAACTTAACACTCATAAAAAACTGGGTATCTTCAGCTATGATGAATGCAACATTTGTATTTCACAACCCATTCAACTCTTACACACAAACCACATGAAGCATATACCAATATGAAGGAATCACTCATACAATTAATGTCAACAATAGATTGAAACCATAAGAGTTCGAAGCCAACATCTATCTCATATTCAACATACTCAAATAACACATTCATTACAACTCTAGGAAGATGCATTAATTAAGAATAAATTTGCAAACTAATATGCACTTCCTCCTTGATAAATTTATTTAAACAAAAAAATCATTCTTTTTCTTTTTCTTTCTTTTCATTTTCTTTTCTTGTGTTTTTGTCTTTTGTCTTTTGTCTCTTTCTTTTCCATTCTTTTTTTAACATTGAAAGAAACTACGTTAATGTGGGAATTTCAATGATAAGACATATCAAAACATCCCAACATTAACCATCTCACACATATGTACACCCCTACACTTACACTTTTGTACATCTACTAACTCACCAATACAAATGCTCCACTAGCTTTATGACTTGGGTAAGACATTTGGTTAAGTTTAAGAGAAGAGAATGTAGTTTATACAAAAGAAAGGTATAAATCTCAAAGGGGTTTAACAAAGGAAAAACCATGTCAATAAGGTAGGCTATTTGTGATGTAAGCCGGACCAAGGTGACACCAAATGGACCAGGCGTGGATGTCAGAGGCCTAGGGAGTGAGCTTGTCATGCCAGAAGGGCCCTTGACCAAAGCTATGGCCAAGAGACTTAAGGAGGCTCTTTACACGCATGTGGGCTTCTATTTGGAGAGGGTGGAGAGTTCCAAACCTATTGGAGGAGAGTTTAGTGGGTTACAACTCAAATTAATTCACTTAATTGAATCACTGGATCGGGCAAACTTGGGGTTTGAAGACCTGAAGACTTAGTCTAATTTTAATGTTCCATCACTTATTCCCAAGAGAAATTCTTTCTTATTTTTATTATTTTTGGACATTTATTTTATGTTGGGTTTCCATTTATTTTTAGCCCAACCTTTTATTAATTGACCTAGGTATAAATAGGCTCATTAGGGTTAGAAATAGGAAGATTTTGGTATTATTATTATTGTAGCCGTCTGCTTTGTTGAGGAACTGTCCTCTTGTTTTCATTTCACCAAGAACCTAGTTTTACTTATCAATTGTTCAATTGTGGCGTGTTATTTGGTTCCTTTCTCTTGGTTGATTTTAATCATCAGGATTGCTTGGAACAAGTTTCCAAAAGGTGTCGTAGAGATTAGCCTTGCATATCCATTAGCTTAAAGATTTCGAAAAATTATGTTCAGCTTAATTGGTTCATAGCTGAATTCAATCCTCCATGGAAAAAACCACCAAAACTTCATCCATCTGACTCAACCATTCTGTGGTGCACGTTATTTTGGTATCAAACCTTGGTTCAGAGGTGAATTCCTATTCAACTCCAATGAACATACAAGGCAGCCACCATCGCCATCAAGTTTGTCGGATTCTCATCAAAACTCATCTATTCTTCTTGATTTTTGTTCTTTGAATATTCGGTCTATATAAAAAAGAAAAAGAAATAAATAAAAAAGAAAAAAGAAAGAAATGAAAAGAAAAAGAAAGAGCAAATAAAAAAGAAATGAAAAGAAAAAGAAAGAGTGAAAAGAAGAAGAAGAAGAAAGAAACGAAAAGAAAAAAGAAAGAAATGAAAAGAAAAAGAATTAAAGAATAAAAAATGAAAAGAAAAAGAAAGAACCAAAAAACAAAAGAAACAAAAAGAAAAGAAAGAACTATTTGCTCAAATTGTTGTTCTTCTATTCTCGAATTGTATGTTCTTGAAAGTCCTTGTTTTAGCTTGATTTTATGTACATTGCGTCAAACTCATTATTGGGAATTAATTGTTGGATTTCACTCCCTTTATTGAATCTCTTGATCAGTTAGATATTGGTTCTGATGGGTGACTTGAACCAAGGGGAGATTGAGTGGTAAAAGTCCAAAGAGTGTGAGAACAAAAGAGGATAAAAGTCGAGAATTGAGTGAAACATGAGGCGAGAGTAAAAAAAAAATCATCCTCGGGTGAAACATTAGAGGGAGTGATTATGAGGTTGTTTTCTACTAACCTCTGATTTTTATGGGAAAGAACATTCATAATATGTCACAAGAAGGTGGAAACCAAGATGAAGGACCAGTGGAGGAGACAAATGCTTTCACTTTGAGAGCCATTCAACAAAAATTTGAGGGCTTTAATGTGCACTTCACAAAAATGAGGGAAACCATAGAGAGGCAAGATCAACAAATTTAGGAGCTTAGGTGTGGGGGGACGTGAGGAACCTCAAGCTAGGTGCACTGTATTTCAAAAATAAGTACCACCTTTTCATCACCACCACCACGACGGTATGAGCCTGAGGAGGAGTAGTTTGAAGATGAGGAGGAGAAGTAAGAGGAGCGTATGCCTAAGAGAGCTCAAAGAGGAGAACCACTCAATAGGCAAGATAAAGACCTCAAATTCATCAAGATGTAAATTCCAACCTTTAAGGGTGGGAATGATGCCGACGCATATTTGGAGTGGGAAAGAAGGGTTGATTTGATCTTCAAGTGCCACAATTTCTCAGAGGAGAAGAAGGTAAAACTAGTTGCTGTTAAATTTTTAGGCTATGCACTAATATGGTGGGATCAGCTTGTAACTTCTAGGAGGAGGAATGGAGAGAGACCCATCACTACTTAGGCAGTGATGCATTAAAAGCTCCAAAGACTCACCAAGGGTCTAAGTCAGTTGAGGACTACCACAAGGTGATGGAGGTTGCTATGATCTGTGCTAATATAGAGGAGGAGCCCAAAGCCAACATAACAAGGTTCTTAAGTGGATTGAACAGGGAGATAGCAAATATGGTGGAGCTTTAGCACTATGTGGAGATTGAGGATATGGTGAACATGGTCATGAAAGTGGAGAGGCAATTGAGATCAAAAGTAATAGCAAAGAGTGGGGCAAGTTCTACTTATCCATAAAGCTCAAAATGGGCCAAGAAGGAGGAGAAGTCCAAGGACAAAGGAGTGGACAATGAGGCTGATCAGACAGGTAACTCTTCAACTCAAGCTACTTTTAGTAAGCTTTCTACTATTAAATGTTTTAAATGCTTGGATTCTAGTTATATTGCTTGTCAATGCCTTAATAGAAAATTGATGTATATGAGGGTCAATGTAACACCACATTACTATGGGGTACATACCGAAATTCCTTGAGGATATTCCAGTACATAACCTATAATAATGGTGCGCTACGTTCAATCACAATATTCACTTAGTATGGCATCATCATTCTTAATTTTCTTATAAGACATCATAAGAAAGTCACTATATTTTAAAAACAAAAATTTTTCCTCATTTTTATCCACAAAACCAAACATTATACAATGTATCTTTCAAACATCGATACATGTACATCATCATAGCCTAATAAAAAATATGCTACATGAAAGAGGAAAATTACATAAAAAGTCTATCTAAACTTTCCAACCTTAGCTGACCGACCTTTGAGCCATTTCTTCTTTTTCGCAAAAGTACAATTCTACACTGCTTGTAGCGTCTCTCAGTAGCTAAAGTCATCTCTTGGTCCTAAAAAGTCAACATCGCAATTTTGGTGAGTTTTGCGAACTCAATGAGGTACCATCGTCGATGATTCACTCAATTCATACATCACATCAATAAACGTAACATATTTTTCACATCTTTGCATATTCATAAAATATCACCTTTCACTTTCAGAACAATCAAAAGGGTCATGTCATTCATGTAAAAAAATACATATCAAATATAAATGTAATGCACGTGACTCAGTTTCATTTGTTACTTTGTTATGACCAAGTGCCTTTTTACTAGCTTATATCCCTTTATGGATACGAAGCTGTATCAATTAATGTCCCATATCCCTTAGTGGATACCGGGTACATGCACAACTGAGCCAAAGGCTCTTCTCACATTTTAAGCTTTAAGCTCTTTTACTGGCGACCCCAGTCACAACAACCCTTATCTTTCATGCATTCATGTAATGAAATGCATCATGCATAGTCAATGATTACACTCATTCAATCACATTCACACCCTTTCTTATTCACATTTGTCATTGGAATTTTAGTCTGGCATTTAAAATTGAAGGTGAGAACAAATAGTCAATCATAGTCACATTCAAGTAGCACTTCCAATATAGTCCCAAATATAGAACTCCTCGGACAATCAATTGTCCGGAATCAACACAATCAATTTCACATTCATAAGATAATTCAAACATAATCTAACATAAACAATTAATTGAGTGAGACTGTCTAGGTTACTCATAGGTCATTCCCGAAGCTAATTCCTAGAAGTTCTAGCAACGTCTAGATGTTGACGTTCCAGTTGCTCCTCTATATCACACAATATACACATATCACAATTTGGCACGATTATTAGTGTTTATTAATGCACATGTATGTATATGAAGTATGCACAATGCATATTGATGACAATCCTAGACATTGCTCTATTATTCTTGTCATTTAAATATTCATATATCCAAACTCACATAATTATCATTTATACTTATGGTTTATACCTCAATAAAACCATAAAAATCAAAATTCATAATTCCTTGGTCAATTCAGATTTTTCCTATAACAACTTTCGGGTCAAAATTCCATGCTCTTTTTGACTAAGAAAATGAAGTAATTTTAGGATACTTTCTTATATAAAATTGTTCTCCTATCTCTTAAGTTTCTACTGACACTAAGATCATTCAATTTTGTTCAGTATTCTATGAGTTATGCTCAAAATACTACACACTAAGCACATTTGAAACTTTGGCTTTTACATGATCATGCTATCAAATTGTACAACTCATATCTCTCAATTCCCACATTAAAAAATTATTAAATTTATATCATTTGAAATATAAGAGAACAAACTACAACTTTTGTGAAGAAACCTTTGTCTAATTCGGCATCTATCAATAAATTTTATTCAATAACAATAAGATATGATTTCTGCCTCAGGTAGTGATATAGCCTAAGTCAAGACTCAATTTCAATCCAAAATTTGAAATTCTTAGAAATAGAATTAAAAATAGATTTCTTCAGACAATTTTTATCCCTATGTATCTAGTTTACTTCAAATTAATAATCATTCCATTTAGATAATTACAGAATAAGTTATGTGTAAAATACAGAACCATAATCAGTGAACATTGCTACATTTTCCAGCACCCATCTTCCAATTTTCCAGATTTTACACCTAACACAACTTATACAAAGATCACTTTTCCTACTTCATTACTCTTCATTATTAACTCCATTTCAAATCAATATCATCCATAAACAAATTATAGTCCATGATTGATCATGAACAAAAATAACAGAACATACACATATATACACATTCATCATCAACTTCCTATACACATTCAACTTCATTTCCATTTTCCTTTCACTTCTAACTATCACCTTAATTCTTGATAACACATTACTCCCTTTATTTAGCTATAGACTCATTTTATTTCATTACAAAAACACCTAAGGAAATTCACATTAATTCATCAAGAAAACAGAACAAAAACCCATTATGTATCCAGTATTTCTGCACTTTTTCCTACACCCAGTACTCAACTTCAAGTCAAAATTCGAAACTCTTTAAGACAGATGTCTTCACAAAAAATGTAGCAATGTGTCTCTAATTTAATACAGATCAATAATCGTCTCATTTGGATAACTACAGAACAAGTTATGTCCAAAAGATAGAAGCTTAATCAGTGGAAATGTTATAACTACCATTTTCCAGCACCCTCTTCATCACCATTTAGTCTCTCAATCCATCCTTAAACAACTCATAAATACCACTAATACATTAAAACAGAACATATATCTATTTAATGCAACATCAACGTTACACAAATCTCAACTCCTCTATCATGATCATTAAGCGCTAAACTATCACTGTAAATGCTTCATTTAGCAAAACCATGAAGATTAACAAGCTACTTACTTGATTTCTCTTCAATGTCTTCAAACACAACAAGAAGCCCTAACTTCCCATGTCATTCATGTACATCATCATGGAGGTTCGGAGGTCAGGTCTTTAGTGAGAAATGAAGAAGAGAGCAAGATGAGAGTAGCAAATGAAAGAAAAGAATAAGGCTCACTTTGATGGAGAGATGAAGAGAGTGTCGTGGAGATAAGAACAAAATGAAGAAGATGAAGAGTGATTAACGAAAAGAAGAGAAGAAGAAACAAGATGCAAAGCAATTAAATGGTCTTCCAATTAATAAAGCAATCGTGGGTTTTAATACATGGCTTGGCAAGTGACATTTGTCACTTGCCACTTGTCAACTCCTTATAGGTTCACTTAGGTTCTCTCATTTAATTCATCCAGTCAACTCCAATTTCTACTCCAATTGTCTCCATATTTCATGATATATATCATCAAACCCAAATGTCATTTAGAAAAAATTTTATTGCCATTTGACTCTTAATTCTAGTGCTATTTATCAATTGTCCTGCCACTTGACATTTTTCTTAGTCCAAAAATTTCAGAAATTTTTCTAAAATTCACCAAAAATTCTAAATCACTAAATATACTCTCCAAATCAGTTTGCAACACATAAAAACCACAATTCTCAATAAAAATCACCTTTCACATAAATAAATCAATTACACCCAGAAATTGTTAGTGAATGCATGTACAATTATTTTCATGTGCAAAAATTTAATATTCATGTGTATGTGCATGTCATATTATACATGACCATGAAATGAACTTTCTAATTTCTTAATAATATCTATTACTATTCTAGCCTCAACATGGTTAACAAGATGTTACAATAATGGGGTTATCGATTATGAGGATGGTGATGTTGATGATTTACCTTGTGATAATGTTTGTGATGATGACAATGAATGTATGGAGAGAGCGGTCATAAGGGAAGCACTTGTAGTTAGGAGAGTATTGAGTGCTAGAGTGAGAAATGAGAGTCTTGATTAGAGGGAAAACTTATTTCATTCTAGATGTTTGGTGGGAGGTAAGGTTTGTAACCTGATCATAGATGGGGGTAGCTATACCAATGGGGCTAGTCGAACTATGGTGAAGAAATTGGGTTTGACGTGTAGGAAACATCCAGAGCCATATAATTTGCAGTGGTTTAATGATAATGTGGATGTGAAAGTGATTAGACAGGTATTGGTGCCATTTTTAGTAGGGAGGTATGAGGATGAGGTATTGTGTGATGTGATACCCATAGAGGGTACATAAACAAGTACTCATTTAAGTTCAACGGTAGAAACTTCACTTTAGTACCTTTATCTCCTCATGAGATTTACCTAAACCAAATCAAAGCTTTGTAAATAGAGGGTTTGGGTAGTGAGTTAAAGAAAAATGATAAGGGAAAAGAGGCCCAAAAGAAAAGAGAAATTGACCCAATGGGGAGTGACTACACGAGTGAGTAAAAGAAAGTGGGATGTGCGGGAGAGAAGAGCTCAATGAGAGGAAAAAAAAGAGTGAAAAGAAAGAGAGAAAAGTGAGCTTGTTTACTAAGGGAAAAGATTTGAAGAGAGCAAATGGAGAGAAGAGAGCATTAGTGATAGTGAGATATAGAGAGTGTTTAGTTCTTGACACTAACCCTCTTGATTCTTTGCCTAGTGTGTTTTCATCTCTTTTGCAGGAATACTCAGATGTCTTTCCTAAGGAGATGCTTAAGGGATTGCCACCCTTGAAAGGCATAGAGCACTAGATAGACTTTGTTCCTAGAGCTTAGATTCCTAACCATCTAGCTTATAGGAGTAACCCTGAGGAGATAAGAGAGCTTTAAAAGTAAGTGGATGAATTATTGGAGAAGGGGCATGTGAGGGAGAGTTTGAATCCTTATGTTGTGCCTGTGTTACTAGTGCCAAAAAAAGATGGAACTTGGAGGATGTGTGTGGATTGCAGAGCTATGAATAAAATCACCATAAAGTATTGCCATCCTATCCCTAGACTTTGATGACATGTTAGATGAATTGCATGGAGTTTGTTTATTTACTAAGATTGATTTGAAAAGCGGATACCATCATATTCTCATGAAACCAAGAGATGAGGGGAAAACTGCATTTAAAACCAAATATGGACTGTATGAATGGTTAGTTATGCCTTTTGGATTAAATAATGAACCTAGTACATTCATGATGTTAATGGATCATGTTTTGCGTGAGTTTCTCGGTAAATTTGTGGTTGTGTATTTTGATGACATTTTAGTTTATAGCTCCCATATTAATGAGCATGTCATGAATATGAGGTGTGTGTTGGATATGTTAAGAAAGGAGAAACTATATGCAAATCTCAAAAAGTGCACATTTTGCATTGATAGATTGGTTTTCTTAGGATTTGTAGTCAGTACTCAAAGAGTAGAGGTTGATAGTGAAAAGGTGAAGGCTATTCGAGAGTGGCCAATGCCTAAAAGTATGGGTGAGGTGAGGAGTTTTCATGGATTTGCCAGTTTTTACAGGAGGTTTGTGAAAGATTTCTCTACTATTGCTGCTCCTCTGAGTGAAAAAGTTAAAAAGGAGAAAGGTGGGGTAAGGAATAGGAATATGCATTTTTAGAGTTGAAAGAAAAATTGTGTTCTACTTCTATTCTTTGTTTACCTAATTTTGATAAATCTTTTGAGGTGGAATGTGATGCTTCTGGGATTAGTATCGATGCTATGCTTCTGCAGGAAAACAGGCCAGTTGAACATTGTCGTTAGAAGCTTGGTGGTGCACAACTCAATTATCCAACCTATGAAAAGAAATTATATGTTGTTGCGAGAGCACTGGAGGTGTAGAGACATTACCTTTAGCCCATAGAATTTGTCATTAGGATGGATCATGAGTCCTTAAAGCACTTGAAAGGATAGGGTAAGTTGAGTAAGAGACATGCCACTTGGGTGGAGTTTCTGGAGACTTTTCGCTATGTGCTTCTATATAAGCAAGGGAAGGAGTGTAATGCCAAATTTTCTAAGCCTTTTGTATTAGTCTGTACTTGGAGATACTACTGTATATTGATATATACATGGTTGTATATGAGTTCAAAATTCGGTATATATGTCAATGATATAGAATGCTGTATGCCCTTACACAAACTTAGAGTTCAACGATATGTGAAATCTTAGAGATTTTTAACATGTAAGTTTCTAAATGTGTAAAACCGAGTCCATTGGATGGATATGGCCATGGCGGCCGAGTTAAAGGTGTTCTAATTCCTTATAGGCGACTAGACATGATTTATAGACTTATTGGACACTTAGAAAGCTTAATTTGAAATTTTGATGTACGTAAGAGTTTATTTACATCCTGTTAAAGTTAAGGGACTTAAATGTAATTTTTCAATTTTTGGGGGGACCAATATGTAATTTTATAAATTTAAGGGGTTTAATTATAATGTTCAAAATTTTGGGGACCAAAATGAAAATAAAAGTTTTGATCATTCTCAAATCTTGGGCTTAATTGCAAATTTAGGAAAAGTTTGAAAGGTATAATGATAATTTCACATAAACTAAGGGCAAAAAGGTAAATTCACCATGTTTGGTGAAAGAAGAGTCAAAATTCTAGACCCTTCTCCTTATATGGCCGTGCATCCCACCATAAAACATTAAAAACACTTTGTTTTTAATTAAAAGAAAGGATAATAAAGGAGAAGAGAGGAGAAGAAGAAGCATTTTCGGTCATCATCAAATTTCCACCATTCTTTTTATTCTCCAACCCAAACCAAGGGGTTCTAAGTTAATTTGGGGTCAAGAAACTCAAATCTATCATTAGATTTGAGAAATTCTCAAAAGATTTTATGATATCACCAAAGGAAAGTTTAGGTAAATTTTGTCTCATCTCTCTCTACATTATGATTTTGAGTTTGGTGTTAAGATATGTTATTCTCCATACTTGACTATGCATGAAACATGGTTTAGATAAATGAAATGAGCTATGAAGAAGCTTCTTTAAGCCAAAACAGAAATGCTCTCTCTTTGGTGAAAGTTGGTAAAATTTTGAATATCTTTTGAAATTGATGGTTTAAATAAATTCTTTGATGTTAATTGTGTATGCATAATGTGAATTGAAGATGAAAAATGAGGAAGAAGTACATTAGAAAGAGGCTTCAAGTTTATGCCTTTAGGTGTTTGATAAAATGACTGAGTGAATTTGTCTTAGGATTTAAGGATTGTAATGGTGTACATTGGAAAGAGGCTTTCATGTATACTTAGAGTAAACTTGAATTTTTGCGTAGATTGATGAGTGGTGGCCTAATGTGCTTGGATAAAAATGTGCTTAATCATGCTTTGAAAGGTGTAAGTATTGGATCAAAGGCATTAAATGACTTGGAAAACACAAAAGAAAACTTATGTGATTAATAAGGGAAGTAACCATGTGAGGAGCTTCATGGCTGAATCCTGTACCTTAAAAAATTGTGATATTGTGTTTTATACACTTATGTGATGGAGTATAAATATGAGATATGTGTTTTAGTAGTAAATATATTACATTTGTATAAAGGCTTGGGAGCTATTAATCAAGGAGCTTGTACCGAAGATTGTTGAAGTCAAAGGAGTGTACACCTTCTTTTGAGGTGAGTTGGGAAAAACATATCTCTTAAATGAGATTAGGACATCCCAAGACATGCATGATAACTTGTATGTGAATTTTGAACTTAGGTAATGCATGGTAGAATTGATTCTTAAATAGATGCTCGTATAGTTATGTATTTAATAATTGACATTATTTTGAATAACTCTCTGCACTTGCAGTGAAACTGATGTTTTTTATTTCATATTTTGAGGAATGACATTGTTTTTAACAAACCTATAATCGAAGTGCAAAGGACAATGTTTGATTATCCGAAACTACATTTTCGAATAACTTTGTACTTGGAGTGCAAAAGATGACTTTCACTGTATAAAAAATATTTTGAAACTTACATATGCATAACCGAGTCATGTATACTGCATATATGTGTTCTCTTTTGGCTTAGAGCTATGGCGAGGTTCTATTTTTTCGGTATGACCAATAAAGAAAGGCATAATACCCTATTTGATTTTTTTGTACTTAATATTTATGTATGATTTTTTTTTTGTGATTGGTAAGGAAACAACTTGCCAATCGTGTGATGGGCACAACAAATTAAACAACCCATGTACCCTTAACACTGGTACATAAAATTCGAGTCCTTGTAACAACACTATTCTACAAGACTCATGAGTGATTGCACATCTAGAGGTCTGGTCAACAATGAGGTCATCACCTAGGGTCATGATGCTCTTGTCGACCGTAGACTGGACTCGCCACAAATGAAAGTCGAGCTAACACTGGGAATTGGTAGATGTGCACACTAGTTTGGTCGACTAATGGTGACACATATTACTATTTTGGCTTCCTAACGAGATTGATTTTTACATGTAATGCTTTTCTACTCTTATGTACTGGAACTAGAACCTATGTTCACTGAATGAGTGATTAATAGGCTAGGTCTATATGGTTCCCAACCAGTATGGGATGAGTCATAGACTAGGTCTATAGGTTTTGATGTCATGCATATTTACTTCATAAGTGGTTATATGCATACTAGATGTGTAAAACCATCCTTAGGTTATTTAGACCATTTTGGTGTGTACCAACTTCTATTTGTGATATATGTCTCACCGAGGATAGAGTGCACTCCCCCTCCACTTTCCAACCATGCATGCCAATTTGGTGAGCTTGAAGCTCTGAGTGGTTCGTATGGTCTTTTGACATATTTGGGACTTTACCGCCGTGGGTAGTCTCTAATTTGTATTTTTGTTGTATAGTGGCTCATGAATTTGTTGATATGCTTTCTAATTTTGTAAATTAACTTTTGTCTATCTTGTGGTTTACAATTGACTTTATATATGAACATTTTGTATTGTTGTTGAGATTGCTCTTGAGTGGACTTCAAAGTCCAAAAGTTGTGGTAGCATTTTAATGTGAATATAGAAGTGCTTTTGAAACTAATTTATAGGTGTTTTTCATTTTGGGATATTCAAAGTATAGTCATTGTGCTTCCGAAATGTTTTTAAAGATATCCAATTAGCCTTGCATAGTAGGGTTAAGGGTACCGTGAGTATCCTTAGCTCGGTTATGTGGCAGTTGTTATGTGCCCAATGTGGTTTTGGGTCGTGACAACTAAATTAGTATCAGAGTAAAGTTTTTATGTTTTCAAAAGTGTTATTACCGTTTTCAAAAGATTCATAAGCCTTAGGAGTTAAGTCTGGGTGTCATCAGTCTTTGGTCGAGAAGTTGAATCTCAGATCATTAAGTTGATACACTGAATGGTCGGATGATATCGAACTTGATGAGAGTACTTGTCCCCGTTCCTTAGGGTGGAAGGGATATCGGATATGCTAGGCTTAGCCTCATTTATTTTATTAAATAATATCTCTTTTTCTTTAATTTTATATTGATAGCATGGTTGGATGAAGAAGGGGAAGTCGTCACAAGGTTAAACCTTTGCGACCCAAGCCAGAGGAACACAACACTAAAGTAGTCATAGAACCAACAGTAGCTAACGCATAGTTTTATAAGGCGTTATGTGTGTTCTCGGTAGAGACGTTAGAATTTTGACCGACACTGGCGCACAAATATCTTTTATTAGTGTGACCTTCGCTAAGGACATTAGTCATCCCTTAAAGCCATTAGATCCCCCTATCGTTATAATCGCTCCTCTGGGAGAGCAAGTGGCCCATGATGAAGTATATATGGCTTATAAGGTAAAGGTCGATGATGCTATGTTAGAGGCAGATCTTATTCCCCTCGATCTCCAGGATTTTGAGGTGATATTGGGGATTGAATCGTTAAAGAAGTATCATACCAAAGTTGAATGTTTTAAGAAAGAGGTGGAGTTTGACAGTCAGGGTGGAGTCTTGATTAAATTGATTGGTGACCGTAGGGTGCTTCTGAGCTGTTTGATGTCAATGGTCAAGGCTAAGAAGTTGATTTATCAGGGATGCCAGGCATCCCTTGCACATATGATTGGCACTTTGACATAAGGGGTCAAACTTGGAGATGTTCCTATTGTATGCAAGTTTCTTGATGTCTTTCTAGAGGAGTTACCTAAATTACCACCTGATTGGGTATTTGATTTTGCAATTGACTTGATCCCGAGGACAACACCGATATCTTCACCATCACGTCGCATGGCACCAGCTGAATTAAAAGAGCTGAAGGATCAGTTGCGAGGGTTATTGGATAAAGGCTTCATCAGACCAAGTCATTCACCATGGGGAGCACCAGTACTGTTTTTCAAGAAGAAGGATGGGACCCTCCGCTTATGTGTTAATTATCGGCATTTAAACAGGGTTACCATAAAAAAACCCACTCCCCATGATCGACGACTTGTTTGATCAGTTGAGAGGAGCTATAGTGTTTTCAAAGATAAATATGAGGTTTGGGTACTATCAATTGAAGATTGCTGAAAGTGATGTGTACAAGATTGCTTTCCATATAAGGTATGGACATTATTAACTTTTAGTGATGTCGTTCGGATTGACAAATGCACTTGTAGCATTTATAGATCTCATGAACAGGGTGTTCTATCCTTATTTAGATCAATTTATCATAGTCTTCATTGATGATCATCTGATTTATTCTAAGGATGGGGAAGAGCATGCTAGACATCTCCAAATTGTGCTGCAAATACTTCGCAAAAGATATTTGTACATGAAGTTTTCAAAGTGTGAATTTTGGCTGAAAGAGATAAGATTCCTTGGGCATGTGGTATCAGGAGAAGGTATTTATATGGATTCAAAAAAAGTGGAAGCTATACTTGAGTGAGAATAGCCTAAGAATGTGACTAAAGTTTGCAGCTTTTTTGTAACATCTCGATACCCATGTTAAGGCTAGAATAGTAAATTATGAGAAATTTATGTGGAGTTAACAAAAAACATCATGCATAAGTTAATTGTGATATACACATTCATTTTGCACATTCATATTGTACATGCATTCATTGGCA
>JAOSBN010006273.1:0-18915 GCA_027563595.1 Erythroxylum suave | reverse complement strand
CCCATGACATCGCCTTGCACTTTAGCTCCATTTTCTAAATTGCAGCTTGTAGCATTTTGAATGCCATTTGTATCACAGTGAAACCAGAAACTTAGAATATATTGAAGTCTTAAACCTAAGGAATACAAAAACTTGAACAAAGGTTATAATGGAAGTGTTGTGAATGCCACAAAGAAAGGATTTCTTTGATAAGTTCTGGTTTTGTTCTTTTAAGAACTCAAGGATAAAACTCTCTCTGAAATTTTCAATTGAATAATCTGAATTCTCTATCATAATGAACGTCTAAGACCCCTTTAAATACTAATTCTAATAGAAATCTAAGGAAAAAATCATAACAAATCTGATTTGACCAAGTCTCTAACTCCCTAATCTGATATGTATCACACCAATCCTATTACATGTAGGATTCTAAGACAAGATAAATCTAATATGCATTTAACAAACTAATCTTACTTGTAGCAAAGTCTAAGTCATGCCAATCCCACTTGGAATAGGATTGTAAGACTTAATTGCAAATTAAACTCTAACTAATCAAATCTGATCCAAATCTGATCTAAAGACATCTAATCAGATTTAAACACAACCAAAGGCTTCCTTAACATAGAAGTTCGGCCATACTAAGAAAATATAACCAAATAAACCAATACTTGAGTCTTGAACATGATTTATGGCCCAAATATGTAATCTTTAAGAATCTGTCCAAGAATGGACAACCCAAACATGCAATCTTCAAGATTGGTTTAGTCTTCATCAACCTTGATACAATGGATCAAGATTGGATCTCCCTCTTCCATGCCTAACTTGAATGACTTGTTCTTACATGGTGAATGCTTCAATTTGGCCTAATTGTCCATATCTACCCAAGTTTTGTGCACCAATCCTTTCATGGCTTCCTTGATCTTTTTGGATCGTGATCTTTTGATTGGCCCACTAGGAATATATAATGCATCATTGGCAGCAAGTTGTCCACCTATGGAAGCATGCTTCCCATATGAATCTCCATGTAATCCTCCATCCATGGCAACAAGCTTTCCATTAAGAATATGATGACCTTGGTTCTCATCATCCCCTCTCTCCTCAAAAGGATTCGTCATCAAATCATCACCTACATCATAAAGGGAAAGATCAGAAACATTAAATGTTGCACTAACATTGTACTCACCAGGCAAGTCCAACTTGTAAGCATTGTCATTGATCTTTTCAAGGACCTGAAAAGGACCATCTCCTCTAGGAAGCAACTTAGATCTCCTTTGGGTAGGAAATCTTTCTTTTCTCATATGAACCCAAACCCAATCGTCAGGTTCAAAGGACACATGCTGCCTTCTTTTTTTAGCACTAGAGGCATATTACTCATTCCTCCTCTCAATGTTTAGTCGTACCTTCTTACGAAGGTTCTTCATAAATTCAACTTTTCTTTTTCGGTCCAAGCTAACCCTTTCATTCACAAGCAATGAAGTAGTAGTGGATTAAAACCATAAAAAATCTCAAAAGGTGAATATGAAGTAGTAGAATGTACAACCCTATTATATGCAAAAGTAGCTAAGGAACTTAACATTCCTATTAAAAATAATACTCCTAGGTATACCATGGAGTCTCACTATCTCTTTAGAGAACAAATTAACTATGATAGTTGCATCATCAGTTTTATGACAAGGTACAAAATGTGCCATCTTAGAAAACCTATCAACAACTAGAAAAATCAAATCCCTACCCCTTTTAGTCCTAGGCAGCCCTAAACCAAAGTCCATAGATATGTCCACCCAAGGTTCACTAGGTATGAGTACAGGAGTATACAACCCATATGGTAAAACCTTAGACTTAGCTTTTTTACATGCAATGCATCTACTACATATGCGAATAACATCTGATTTCATCTTAGGCCAATAAAAGTTTTCATGTAATACTTCTAGGGTCTTAACAATACCAAAGTGTCCCATCAAACCACCACCATGTGCCTCATGCACAAGCAATTCATCTATAGAACAGATTGGCATGCAAAGTTTACTCTCCATAAACAAGTATCCATCATGTTTGTAGAACTTACCAAATGTTGTTTTGTCACATACACTAAAGACAATAGAAAAATCAACATCATTAGCATATAAATCTCTAATATATTTAAATCCAAGCATTTTGGTTTGCATAGAGTTAAGAAGAACACCTCCTTGACAATGCATCAGCAACTATATTCTCTTTATCTTGCTTATACTTGATCACATAAGGAAAAGTTTCAATGAACTCCATCCATCTAGCATGTCTCTTGTTTAACTTACCTTGCCCCCTCAAATGCTTTAAGGACTCATGATCAGTATGAATCACAAACTCCTTAGGCCATAGGCGATGTTGCCAAGTCTCCAAAGCTCTAACAAGAGCATAAAGCTCCTTGTCACATGTAGGGTAGTTCAATGAAGCAACTCCAAGCTTCTCACGAAAATAGGCTATAGGGCACCTATCTTGCATCAAAATAGCTCCAATACCTATCTATGAGGCATCACTCTCAATCTCAAAAGTTTTAGTAAAGTTAGGCAATGCTAAAATAGGTGCTGAAAATAACCTATCTTTAGTAGTATTAAAAGCATTCTCTTGAGATGTAACCCATTGGAATCCCACATTCTTTTTCACAATCTCAGTCAATAGGGCAGTTACAGTGCTAAAATCTTTGACAAATCTCTTATAGAAACTAGCCAACCTATGGAAAGATCTTACCTCAGTAATGGAAGTAGGTTTAACAGCCTTGATTTTGTCCTCATCAACCTCTATACCTTTTGCACTAACAGCATAAAGAAGAAACACAACTTTGTCCATACAAAAAGTACACTTATTAAAGTTAGGAAATAACTTTTCTTTCCTCAAAACTGCAAGTACACATATTAGATGTTCAACATGGTCATCCAAACACTTGCTATAAATCAGAATATCATCAAAGTATGCCACAAGAAACTTACCAATGAAAGTTCTTAGAACATGGTTCATCAACCTCATAAAAGTGCTAGGTGCATTAGTCAACCTAAAAGGCATAACTAACCACTCATACAAACCATATTTTGTTTTAAAAGTTGTTTTCCATTCATTACCTTCTTTCATTCTAATTTGGTGGTAACCACTTTTAAGATTAATCTTAGTAAACACACAAGATCCATGCAATTCATTAAGCATATCATCTAATCTAGGAATGGGATGTCTATACTTTACCGTTATGTTGTTCACAGCCTGACAGTTAATACACATTCTTCAAATCCCATCCTTATTAGGTACTAATAACACAAGAACAACATATGGACTCATGCTTTCCCTCACATACCATTTGCTCATCAAATCCTCCACTTGCCTTGGAAGCTCCTTGGTCTCCTCTAGGTTGCTCCTATAGGCTGGACAGTTTGGAATGATAGCTCCAGGCACAAAGTCTATTTGATGTTCAATGCCTCTAATGGGTGGCAATCCACTTGGAATCTCACTAGGAAATACATCCTTGAATTCCTGCAACAAGGAAACAACAAAACTAGGAAGAGACAAGTTAGTTTCATTAGCGTTAAAATAAGATTCTTTGTGCACCAATAGAATCATGGGCTGGTCAACCAAGAAGGCTATCCTAACCTCAGTTTCCTTTGCAAAGAAACTCATCTTCTTTTTACCCTCTCTGCTATCAAGATCCTTATTCCCCCTAGTTGGTTCGACCTCCATAACATTCTGCCCATTCACTCTAGTTTTGGCCCCCACCACCTTTTCATCTTCACCCATCTTTCTAAGCTTCAATTGATCCTCATAAATTTGATTGGGTGTTAATGGAACAATGGTTATTGGTTTCCCATATTTTACAAACTTCTAATGGTTCTTGAAACCATTATGGATCACTCTCCTATCAAATTGCCATGGTCTGCCCAATAAGATATGGCTTGCATGCATTGGTACAACATCACAAAGTACCTTATCACAATACTTCCCAATAGAAAAGCCAAACAAAAATTGCCTAGTTACTCGAATCTCCGCACAATTATTCAACCATTGTAATTTTTTGGATGTAGGGTTTTTTATAGTAGTTAAGCTTAACTTCTCTATAAGGGATGTGCTAGCAACATTTGTACAACTCCCCCCATCCATGATCATGCTACATAGCTTAGACTTGATGTGGCATCTAGTGTGGAATATGTTCTCCCTTTGCTAAACAGAATCATCTACCTTGATTTGAGCATTCAAGACACGCCTAGTTACAGGGGATAGCATCTCCCCTCCATCTACGAGTTTACTAGCTCCACCATCATCACTATCATTCACCAAAGATGGCATGTCATCACAATCATCATTGTTCTCAGTCTCCATTTCTCCATTGTCCGTCATAATCATCACTTTCTTGTTTGGACATTGAGAAGCAATGTACAAACAACGAAAATGCTTAATATCACGAGAACGATTAGTTTGAGTTTCAGATTTAACTTTGGGCTTGTTGGAGACATCATCTTTAGCCTTAATAGGCTCGGCTTTGGCTTAGTAGAACACCCAAAATTATGAATTTTCTTGTTCCAATTCTGCCTCCATGTTGAGTTAGAATTGTTGAAGTTCTCTGCTACCCCTTTTCTTTTGAGTTGTCTCTCCAGCATTATGACCATGTGGACCATATCTTCAATCTCCACATAATGTTGCAACTCCACAACATTAGAAATAACTCTATTCAGCCCATTCAAAAACCTTGCCATAATGTATTAGTAGTGTGTGCCCTAGGCCAATGGACATATGTGACTTTTGTATTGACATTCTGACTCATTAATAATATATTATGAGGTATTCTTTTATATATGCATGTATATTGATTACGTAATGTGATTTACATTCCATGAATAGTATTAGGCTTATGTCATCAAGTATGTGACTTGATAGTAAAACTATAAGCATTATAATGCTATTCTAAAATGTCCCTGGTCGATCATTATTGGGGGAACAATAATGAATTAAGGCTAGTATGTGTTTTTGATTGATGATCACATTTTGCTGATTAGAGATATGAATTATCAAATTAGATACATAGATATATGTTAGAGAACATATACTGGACTGACCCACAGAGAGAACACTACATGGTTTCATGTCATTAGTGATTCTTAATATGGTTTGACTTTAGTCCTTTGACCTGAAATCATAATGGTTCCCTACATGAGGAATTCCGTGTTTTGACATTAGACTAAGTTATCTTTTACGGGATAACAAGTAGTTTTATGTTGGACATTAAATGAATCATGCAGACGGATGTGAATGACATAGATGGGATTTGTACCTCTCTTAAATGAGAGAGATATCATTTGGGCCTCTTGATAAGTATGACTAATGCATGGCCATGCTCAAATGAATTGATGAGGAGTCATCAATGTCGTTTGTTATAGTTAGTCAACTTGGGAATCAAGAAACTATGATTAATCAAAGATTGACATGTAGCATGCCTTGTGAGTAATCTTGATATCGTGTTACAAAGGGACTGAGTTTATAACCATGGTTATAGGTTAAATCGAATTACCAATCCTCATTTGATTTGGGTAGTCATAATGTCTTGCTAGAGGCTACTTATGACTTATGAGCCTTGAAGTGTGATCAAGCTCATTGGCAACATCAAATGAGCCTACAGGGTTGCACACAGAGAGTGATGAGATCTGGGCTTATTCTCTTGGGCCTAATTTATTAAGTTATAGGGCTTTTATTATATGAGATATAATATGGGCCGAAACTTATTGGGCTTCCATAATCCTAATGGGTTTAGGATTATGATATTCTTATTCCTAATAGGAATAGGGATTAGGGTTTCTCTATGAATAGAGAACTTATGTCTCATTAGAGAGGACACGAAAACCCTAGCCACCTAAAGCTAGCAGTTCATTCTTCTTCCGAGAGAAAAATTTGTGCGACGTTCTAAAGTATTTTAGGACGTGCTAGCACACATTAGCCGCTGCCCGGATCATTCATCCTTGAGTGGATACCAGTAGAGGACGTTCACGTGCTGCAGCGTGTACAGATCTAAAAACAAATACCAATCCACGTCAAGAGGTAATTTCGTACATGTTGTGAAATTTTGATTATAATTCTCGTTGTGTAATATGGTCCATTCCACTGCGTATTGTGAATACCCGGGCTATAAACGATCCAGTATAGTGGCCTCACGGTCCTCCTCTATATTAGCCCAGATCATGGTTATCTCCATCTCGTTGTGGTACTCCTCCATACATTTGGACCTTTGAGTAAGGCTTTGAAGCCTTTGGAAACAATCCAAATAGTAGTGGCTAGGTATGAAACTCCTCCTCATGAAAGCCTTCAAATCATCCTAACTATCAATAGGCCTCTCTAGGTTTCTCCTTCTACTAGTCACTTTGATCCAACCATATAAGAGCATAGTCTTTAAACTCCACAATAACAAGCTTTATCTTCTTTTCCTATGAATAATTGTGGCAATCAAAGATCAAATCAATCTTTTTCTCCCACTCTCGATAAGCTTCAGGGTCATTCCTACCTTGGAATGGTGGTATCTTCATTTTAATGATCCCTAAGTTTCTGTCTACTGTTTCCCTTCCTTCTAGCTTTCTACCCACATCATCATCTCTCCCACCTAATTTTTGCCTATGCATCCTTTGCCTAGTTCCTCTACCTCGGCCTCTACCTATAACAATCCCTACATCATACTCCTCATCTTGCAAAATGGTTATGGCATCATCTTCCTCATAATATGAAAAATTAGTTTGCTCCTTAGTGTTTTCGGCCCTCCTTGGTTGCCTCCTATGCTTGTTAGCTTTAAGGGAATCCATTATGTCCTTCATATCCTTAAACAAGAAGTCAAACAATTGAAATTGTTGTTGCATGGATTGAATCATGAACTTGAGATCACCATTCATGCTTGTAAAAGTCTCTTTGGTGGCACTTTCCTCTTGCTTAGACATAATGAAAACAACAAATGAATATTAGTAAACAAGAAAAAACCTCACTCAGTCCCTCAGTGTTTACACTTAAAGAATGACACTCCACTTGTGTTTATTCTTCTTGGCTTTTTCTCGATGCTAATCTCACTCACTCTTGCCTTTTTCCACTCTTGTTTTCTCTATCAAGTTCTTTTGGAACAAAGCAAACCTTCAAATAATCGAAACGATGTGTTAGTTAACTAAATATAATCAAGAATAGTTTTTTAAGAAGAAAAGGTTGAAAAAGTTTATAAAAAGGAACAAAAAAATGTTAAAAGAAGAAGAACACTTAACTTTCTTGACATTCTTGACACTTTGTTGCACTTTCTTAGAGTTTCTTGCACATTTCTTTCACTTTCTTTTCTTTTTTTCTTTTTTTTTCTTTTCTTCTTTTGAATCTGATTTCTCTTTTTTTTTTTGTTTATGCAAGAACCCTAATCTTTGAAGAATGAGGTTCCTTAAACTATATTGAATGAAAAACAAGTAAACAAGATGAACTAAAACAAGAAAAAAAAACTAAGAAAATCAAATCTATTTTGGGTGGAATGGATAGGTGTGGTTGGTTGGTATGTTTTAGGGTATAAGGGTGGAAAATTTCGTGGTTTTAGTGTATGGTGTGGCAAAACAAAAACAACAAGATAGATAACCAAAGCAAGATGTTAAGGGTGAATCTTGAGTTGGAAGGATAGAACATTTGGCTAAGGATGGCTCTGATTACCAAATGATGTGAACCTAATAGAGATGAACCCTAGAAAACCCACAAGAATCTGATTATATGATCCCAAGAAACCTAAACACAAATCTAGTTTTTATGGACCTTGACCCCTTGTCTAAAAAGACAAGAGCCTTGGTATAAAGAACCTACACCTAATAAACAATGAAATAGTAACTTAGACTATATTAAAGTCTAAACCCAAGGAATACAGAAACTTAAACAAATGCTATAATGGAAGTGTTGTGAACACCACAAAGAAAGGATTTCTTTGATAAGTTCTGGTTTTGTTCTTTTAAGAACTCAAGGAGAAAACTCTCTCTCAATTTTTCAATTGAATAATCTGAATTGTTTATTATAATGAACGTCCAAGACCCTTTAAATAATAATTCTAATAGAACCCTAAGAAACAAGGTCATAACATTCTGATTTGACCAAGTCTCTAACTCCCTAATCTGAAATGTATCACACCAATCATAGTACATGTAGGATTCTAGGACAAGATATACCTAATCTGAATTTAACAAACTAATCCTACTTGTGGCAAAAGTCTATGTCATGCCAATCCCACTTGGAATAGGATTGTAAGACTTAATTATAAATCAAACTCTAACTAATCAAATCTGATCCAAATCTTATCTAAAGACGTCTAATCAGATCTAAACACAACCAAAGGCCTCCTTAACATAGAATTTCGGCCATACTAAGAAAATATAACCAAATAAACCAATACTTAAGTCTTGAACATGATTCATGGCCCAAACATGTAATCTTCAAGAATCTTTCCAAGAATGCACAACCCAAACTTGTAATCATCAAGGTTGGTTTAGTCCTCCACAACCTTGATACAATGGACCAAGATTGGTTCTCCCTCTTCCAAGCCCAACTTGAACAGCTTGTTCTTGCATAGTGGATGCTTCAATTTGTCCCAATTGTCCAAATCTACCCAAGTTTTGTGCACCAATCCTTTCATGGCTTCCTTGATCTTCTTGGATCTTGATCTTGTGATTGGCCTACTAGGAACATATAATGGATCATTGGCAGCAACTTTTCCACCTATGGTAGTGTGTTTCCTACGTGAATCTCCATTTAATCCTCCATCCATGGCAGCAAGCTTTCCATCAATAATATGATGACCTTGGTTCTCATTAACATGGTTCGTCTCATAAAAGTCCTACGGGCATTAGTTAACCCAAAAGGCATAACTAGCCACTCTTATAAACCATAGTTAGTCTTAAAGGTAGTTTCCACTCATCACCCTCTTACATGTGAATTTGATGATTACCAGACCTCAAATCAATATTAAGAAAACATAATAACCATGCAATTCATCAAGCGTATCATCCAAACTAGGAATTGGATGGCAATACTTTATCGTAATTTTGTTGATAGCTCTACTTGCAACACACATTCTCTATATTCCATCCTTCTTAGGCATAAGTAGAATAGGAATTGCATATGGACTTAAACTTTCTCTCACATACCCTTTATCTAGCTACTCGTCAACTTTCCATTGAAGTTGCTTTATCTCCTCAGGATTACTCCTATAGGCTGGTTAGTTAGGAATTAATGCACTAGGAATGAAATCAATTTGATGTTCTATTCCCCTAAATAGTAGTAAACCCTTGGGAACTTCATTAATAAAGACATTCTACAAAAGTGACATAGTAACACTAGGTAAAGATAGGTTAAGATCATTAGTATTAAAATAGGCCTTTTTGTACAAAAGTACAATCATTGGCTGTCATAAACAAAAAACTCTCTTATACTCACTTTCTTTTGCATAAAACTTGGTTTTTTTTTCTCTTTTGCTGAGGCTTTTCCTTTTCTTATTCTTTTTTTCCCTGATTATTGCCTCTTTTTCATAGTTAATCTCACTCTTTCTTTTTTCGCATTCAACCTCATTTTTTCTTTTCTCATATTAATTTGTGATCCTCACTTGATCTTCATATACTTGTGGAGGTGTTAATGGTACAAGAGTTATAGGTTTCCCATGCATTACAAAAGACTATCTATTCTTGAATCCATCGTGCATAACCCTCTTATCAAACTGCCATGGTTGGCCCAAAGCAAATAATTAGCATGTATAGGTATTATAACACAAAGCACCTCCTCATGATACCTACCAATGAAAAATGACACTAACACTTATTTATTAACTTGACTTCCCCACACTTAATCAACCATTGAATTTTATAAGGTCTAGGATGCTTAATAGTAGGTAGGTTTAAATTTTCAACCAAAAGATTGCTTGCTATAGCATAACTTCACCCATCTATAATTATGCTTTATACCTTGTCCTTAATGTGACATTGCGTGTGGAAGATGTTATCTTGTTATGCTTCATCCTCCTTCATCACTTGTACATTCAAAGCTCTCCAATTAACAAGGATTTCACCAGCAACAAGATACACATCATCATCACTCCCTTTCGATTATGACATGAAATCATCATCAGATGCACTTTTGGTCTGAACATCACCATCTCTCCTCAAAATCATCACTCACTTATTCGGTCATTGGGATGCGATATATCCCCATCCTAAACACTTAAAACATTTAATATCTCTGTTTCTAGAGGTTTGGGAGTTAGAATTACCTTTATCTAGTCTAGAACCAGCATCCTTACTTTTAGATGATTCATAATTGCTCTTAAGATCTAACTTATCATCCTTCTTGCTCCAATTCAATTTCCAAGAGGAAGAACTCAATTTATGGTCAAACTGTATTGATCTTTGTTCTTTGTGTTGTCTCTCAATCTTCATAGCCAAGTGTACCACATACTCTAGCTCCACATAATGTTGCAACTCTACCACATTTGTAATTTCCTGATTTAAGCCATGCAAAAACTGTGTTCCAGTTGCCTCTCAATCCTCCTCTTCATTAGCCTTAATCATGGCTATCTCCATCTCATTGTAGTACTCCAAATTTTTACATCCTTGGGTTAGGCCTTGCAACCACTAGTACAATTCCATATAGCAATGAGATGGAATGATTCTTCTCCTCATAATAGCCTTCGTCTCCTCCCAAAGTTTAATTAGCCTCTCACGATTTCGTCTCCTAGTCTAAATAAGTTGAGCCCACCAAATAATAGAATAGTGAATAAAATTGTTATTCAATTTTACCACTTCTATGTTGATTAAAATTGTTATTGGCCATTCCCACATTAAAATCATCACTATCATCTTCCTCCTCATGTTCAATATGGTATTGTTGCCTTTATTGTCTATGCACAATTGGAACTTCACAAACTTGATTCCATTAGAAAGCAGCAATGGCATCATCTAATCATTCCATCTTGTCTAAGATTTCACAAAATCTAACCTCTATGTGCTCTAAGTGCTGACCAACCAAGTGAATAACCTCACCAATTTCGTGAAAATTCCAATCTAAATTCTTATACAAGAGATGCCAATTATATAGGATAAAGAAAACCGTAATCATTCTTCTAGTAATGATTTATTCCTAAAAATAAGGAAATCCCTAAGATTTAGGAAATCCTTTTTAAAATCAATTCCTAAAGTTAAATATAGAAAGTAGACTTTTAGGCACACCCAAATTAGGTAGGGATCTCATGAAATCATCAAAGTAACATAGTCTACTAATTAGGCCAAATAAAAAACTAATTAGGCCTATTTAATGGGTAAATTAAGATGACAGGGTTGATTGATTTTTCCAAGCTCAAATCAGCTTTATTGTTGCTTGTTTAGCTCAAACATCTTGAATTAGTCCATTAAGAGCTTCCTTCATCCTTTTAGCTTTAGCTTGAGTTATTGGACCTCTGCCAATGTATAACGGATCATCCAAATATGTTGAACCAGATTGTAGCATCCTTTGCGTGTCCTTAGCTGGATTTTTCATCATATGAACTGTATGAATGGTTAGTAATGCCTTTTGGTTTTAATAATGCGTGAGGTTGTTGAACTATGTTTTACATTTTCTTTTAAAGTTTGTATCTGTTTATTTTGATGACATTCTTATCTATATTAAATCACTTTAATGAGCATGTTGAACATTTGAATAAAATGTTGAATGTACTTAGGCAACAAAAATTGTATGCAAACTTTAAAAATTTTCTTTTTGCACTAGTCAGGTTGTGTTTTTAGGTTATCTGGTGAATGCAAATGAAATAGAATTTGATGAGGAAAAGATGACGATAATTAAGGAATGGCCAACTTTTATGCCAGTTAGGGATGTTAGGAGCTTCCATGAGCTGGCTAGTTTCTATAGATGGTTTGTGAAGGATTTTAGCTCCATTGACACAACATCAACTGAGATAGTGAAAAAGAGTGTAGGATTTTGTGGAGGTATAAGAAAGAGATGGCCATTTAATTTATTGAAAGAGAAACTTAGTATAAAACCTATTTTAGCTTTACACAACCTTGCCAACACTTTTAAGATGAAGTGTGACATGAGTGGGATTGGAATAGGGGTCGTCTTGATGCAAGATAAGAAACCAATTGCATAATTTAAAAGAAATTTTGCGAGGTAACCCTAAAATTCCCAACTAATGAAAAGGAGATTATGCATTGGTTATGGCTTTAGGAACTTGGCAACATTGGTTGTTGTCTAAAGAGTTTGTAATCCATATTGACCATAAGTCATTGAAATTACATAAAGAGACAAAACGAACTTAGCAAAAGACATGACAAGTGGGTGGAATGTATAGAGGTATTTCCTTTAATGGTTAAGTATAAACAAGAAAAGGAAGACATTGTGGTAGATGCATTATCTATGAGGCACGCCTTAAAAGCACTTTGAGTTCTAGATTACTAGGCTTTGAACCAATTAAAGAGTTATACATAGATGATCATGATTTTGGCAATGTGTTTAAGGCATGTGAGAAATCTGACTTTGGTAAGTTCTTTAGTCATGAGAGGTATTTTTTGAATGACTATGTAGAGGCAAAAGTTAGTAGGTAGGTATTAGTTTAATTTTCTATTGGGAGATATAAGGATAAAGTACTTTGTGATGTAGTGCATATACATGTTGGCTACATTTTTTAAGTAGGTTGTGGTAATATTATAAGAATGGTTTTTGTATTCAATGATAAACCTGTCACTCTCATACCTTTTCCCCACAACAAGCTTACAAAGATCAGTTGAAAATATGAAGTGAATGTGATATGGAAACCTCAAGAAATCTGAGTTCTTAAAACCCCCTAATTCTATTGGTTCATTACCCAACCTTTCTATTTCTTCTTCCCATCCTCTTTCATTTTTTACTATATTACCACGTTTAAATCTGCCCCTATCATATCATCGACCTTTTCGTTGATTTCTGCCCCTACGCCACTCCTCCTTATTAGCCTTATCAAAATCATCATACTTTTCAAAATTGTATGTGTTTCAGATCAGTGTAGTAGCATCTCTTCTATTTCCCGAGTCTCCTCTACTAGTAGATTGTGATTCATCCTTCAATCTCTCAAATCTTTCTTCCATTTTGTCAAACCTCGAGTTAAGCCTCTCAAATTGACGATACATGGCTTGCAAAGTGAAATTATGATATGTTGGATTCCCTTAATCTTTCTTCATTACACTATTATCACTTTCATTAGACATGTTAAAAATCTGCAAGAAAATGTTAGAAAGCACCTCACTAGCACTCCCTCACATGTTTCACTCTAAAACAAAATTTTTACCACTCATGTTTCACACAAAATATTGGCTTTTCACTAGATAGGTCAGACTCTCTTACCTTTTACCTCTCAAGTGATGCCTTGAAGGTTACTCTTTAGAAACCAATTAAAGCAATAACAAGCAAATAGCAAAAAACACAAATTAATTAGAAAAGAACAATCCTAACAAGAAACAAAATGAACAAAAAATAGAAGAAAACATAATGAACAGATAGCAACAATTTTTCTATGCCAATACAGGGATGAAGAATGTGTATGCAATGATTGTTATAAGTAATTGAACAATATGAGAGCAAAATTGTCCAATTCAATGTGTCAAAGGCAAAGATATGCACAAACAAGAAATTAAACAAAGAAACAAAGAAAGACACACCAATGATAACTAAACTCACTAAAAACTCATAATTTAGAGGAATAAGTTCAAATCTACCCCAAATTGAAAGATAGGTTATTCAATGTGTTTTAATGATTCTTGCACACAAATTAGGCTAATTTGAGTTCACATCCTGAATCTATGCAAAAGAATTGATTGTACAATTATGGATTGACAAGAATTGCATATATGATTCAAAGAAAACTATCTTGATCAATATGAAAATTTCTCTTTTTTTTGTTTTTTCCATGATTTCTTTCTTTTCTGATTCCTTTTTCTTTCTTTTTTTGTTTTTCACTTTTTTCTTTTCTGATTCCTTTTCCTTTCTTTTTTTGCCTTTTCACTTTTTTCTTTTCTGGTTCCTTTTTCTTTCTTTTTTTTATTTTCTTTCACGTTTTTATGATTTTTTTTATTTAGGTCCTAAGATCAAGAAAACAAAGATTCACTAAAAGAAAACAAGAACAAAAATTTAGAAACAACAATTCAAAAAGATACAAAAGAACATGAAAGATCAGATTTGTCACAACCAAAAAGAAACGAAATTTTCAAAGAATCTAACAAGAAAGCATAAAATGATACGTATGAGTCCAATAGAATTAAGCCAAAGCAGTGACACCAAGATGATACGGAAACCCCAAGAAATCTGAGTTCTTGAAACGCCCCTAATTCTATTGGTTCACTAGTCTAACTTTCTATCCCAAGAACATGATAGATCAAACCCCAATTTCGTGAATTGAGACCCAATCCCAAAGAAATTAGAAACAAATTCACGTTGCAAGTACTTACTTATTGCTGCAAATCAATTTCTAGAAGTAACTAAGAAGGTGATCACACCTCTCTTGAAGAAATCCAAATTCTAGAAATTCTATTAATCAAAGATGCAAAAAGTGGTGTTACATCCCTCATCTTATTCTATTTATATTGTAGAAAATAAGATGACCTAAACTTCTAAAGCCAAACAATGGGCTTAATACAATAAGCCTATAAAACAAGTTCAAAACTTTCATTAAATAAAAGCAAACAATGGGCTTAATACAATCAGCCCATAAAACAAGTTCAAAACTTAAACTAAATAAAAGTAACGAAATTACAAGCCGAAATGATACAATCAATCCTTTTATAAGCGATATTGAGTTGTTTTTAAAAATTGGCTAAGAACTAGCCTCTTCACGCCTCCTTTAGCAAAATTATAAGCTTTGGCATGCATTGGTGTTCCTCCATGGATGTCGTTGCCTCATCATGAATTTGAGATGTAATTAAGCCTTGAACAAATCCTTACATAGCTTGTTTAAGCTTTGAAGTTTGTTGTCTTATAATTGGTCCACTAGACATAGAAAAGCTTGTCTAGTTGAGTAGTGTTAAGGTGTTAAATATCCTTGTCATCCTTGTCAAGGCTGGTAGCATCAAGATGAAGATAGCTACTTTTCTAGGGATAAATGATGCAGATGCCTACCTAGAGTGGGAAAGGAAAGTTGAGAAAAAGGTGAAGTTGGTGGCAGTTGAATTCTCACACTATGCTGCTATTTGGTGGTATCAGTTGCTATTGAGTAGAAGAAGAGTTAATGAAAGGCCTATTGAGATATGAGAAGAAATGAAGGCTATAATGAAGAAATGCTTTGTGCCTAGCTATTACTATAGGGAGTTGCGCCAAAGGCTCCAGAACTTGACACAAGGTACTAAGAGCACGGAGGACTATCATCAGGAGATGAAAATAGCCATGATCAAGGCTAATATTGAAGAGGATAGGGAGGCCACCATGGCAAGGTTTCTTGCTGGTTTGAACAAAGACATAGCCGATGGTGGAGTTGCATCATTACATGGAAATTGAGGAAATGGTTAATATGGGCATGAAGATTGAGAGGGAATTGAGGACTAAGGGCTCTAACAAGGCATACAATTCTAGTTCTTCAAGTTCATGGAGTTCTAAATGGCCTAAGAAGGAAGAGAAGGGAAAGGACAAGTCTAATGACCCAATGACTACAAGGACAAGTCCAAAGACAAGGGGACAACCTCTAAAGGTACCAATTCTAGCTCCCATGCTGTTAATACACCTTCTAAGCAAGGAGATATCAAATGTTTCAAATGTTTGGGAGCTGGTCATATAGCTTCTCAATGCCCAAAGAGAAAAATTATGCTTTTAAGGGATGATGGGGGAATTGCTTCTCAAGAGAGCGAAGATGAAGAAATGCCTCCATTAGAGGATTGTAGTTATGTGGAGGTTGAAAAACCTGTCCAAGCCAAAGCCCTTATGGTTAGACGTGCTCTTAATGTGCAAGAGAAGATTAAGGTGGATGAGAAAAGAGAAAACATCTTCCATACCCGTTGCTTGATAATTGGTAAGATGTGTAGTATTATTATGGATGGAGGAAGTTGCACAAATGTAGCATGTATAGTTTTGGTGAGGAAGTTAGGGCTGCTTATTATCAAACATCGTAGCCCATATAAGCTACCATGGTTCAATGAATGTGGGGAAGTGAAGGTGCAAAAGCAAGTTATAGTTGCATTCTCCATTGCTAGATATTCATATGAGGTTTTGTGTGATGTAGTACCAATGCAAGACGGCCACGTATTGTTGGGGAGGCCTTAGCAGTATGATAGGTGTGTTATCCATAATGACTATAAGAATAGGTACTCATTCAAAATGGGAGATCAAACCTATGTTTTAGGTCCTCTATTGCCAAAGGAGGTCCATGAGGATCAAATCAGGCTTGCAAAAGCTGTAGAAGAACTAAAACAAAGTTTAAAAAGAAAAAAAAAAGGAAAAGAGGCCATGAAAGAAATGGATAATAAAATCCCAACTAAGAGAAATTGCACTAGTGAGGAAAGAAAAACACTAGTGAGGAAAGAAAAGAGGGAAGTGCAATAAAAAAAGGAGAGTTGAACGAAAAAAAGAGTACTTACTTTGCAAAATCAAAAGAGTTGAGACAAGTTTTGTACACACATAAGCCTTTAATTTTGCTTAACTATAGAGAAACTCTTTATAATGATGCTAACCTTGATTCTTCTGTGCCTAGTGTTATTAAATCTGTTTTGCAAGAATACTCATATGTGTTTCCAGATGAGATGCCCAAGGGAATTCCACCTTTAAGGGCCATTGAACACCAAATTGATTTTTATGCTAGGAGCTCAAATTCCAAACCGCTCAACTTATAGGAGTACTCTCGAAAAGACAAAGGAACTTCATAAGCAAGTGGAGGAACTTTTAGAGAAGGGGCACGTAAGGGAAAGCTTAAGCCCATGCATTGTTCTTGTGTTATTAGCGCCAAAGAAAGATGGAATATGGCGCATTTGTGTGGATTGCAGGGCAACAAATAAGGTAACGGTAAAGTATTTTCACCCCATTCCTAGACTAGGTGATATGATTCATGAGTTACATGGCGCATATTTCTTTACAAAAATTGATCTCATGAGTGGATATCATCATATTAGGATGAAAGAAGAAGATGAACGGCAAACTACTATATATGGTTTGTATGAAAGGGTGGTCATGCCATTTGGTTTGACAAACGCACCTAGCACTTTCATAAGATTGTTGAACCATGTTTGTATGAATTTATTGGCAAGTTTGTGGTTGTATACTTTGATGATATTTTGATTTATAGCAAAATCCTAGATGAGCATGTTTTGCATCTTAAATCTATACTTAAGGCACTCAGAAGTGAAAAGTTATATGCTAAGCTTAAAAAGTGTTCTTTTTGTATGGATAAAGTTCTGTTTCTTGGATTCGTTATTTCTGCTCGTGGTGTTCATGGTGATGAGGAGAAGGTTAAGTCTATCAAAGATTGGCCTACTTCTAGGTCTGATAGTGATGTGTGTAGCCTTCATGGTTTGGCTAGCTTTTATAGGCATTTTATTAAAGACTTTAGCAACATTGCTGCACCATTGACTAAAAAATTAAAAAGGATGTTGACTTTAAGTGGAATGAGGCATAAGAAATTACATTTAATACTTTAAAAGATAAATTGTGTTCTGCACCTGTTTTAAGTTTGCCTAACTTTAATGAAGCTTTCAAAATTGAATGTGATGCTTCCAGGATAGGTATTCGTGCTATTTTGATGTAGGGTAGGCATCCTATTGTTTTCTTTAGTGAAAAGCTTCATGGACCACAACTGAACTATTCTACTTATGATAAGGAGGTCTATGCTTTGGTGAGAGCATTGGACACTTGGCAATACTACTTATGACCAAGGGAATTTGAAGTGCATTCTAACCATGAATCACATAAGCATTTAAAAGGCCAAGGTAAATTAAATAAGAGACATGCAAGATGGCTAGAGTTCATTGAAACTTTTTCATATGTGATCAAGTACAAGCAAGGTAAGGAAAATGTAGTAGCTGATTTACTATCAAGTAAGGTATGCTCTAATCAATACTTTATGTTCGAAAATGCTTGGATTTGAGTTTATTAGAGATTTGTATGCTTCAGATTCTGATTTTGAGAATGTTTATGGTGCGCGTGAGCATGTTGTATTTGAAAAGTTTTATAGGCATGATGGGTACTTGTTTAAGGAGAATAAGCTTTGTGTGCCTAATTGCTTTATACGTGACATACTTGTGAGTTAATCACATCGTGGGGGGTTTGATGGGTCATTTTAGGGTGCAAAGACCATATGACATACTTTGTGAACATTTTTATTGGCCTAATATGAGAAAAGATGTTGAGAAAGTCTGTTCTATGTAAGGATTTGTTCAAGGCTTAATCACATCTCAAATTTATGATGAGGGCACGACAACCATGGAGGAACTCCAAGGCATGCCAAAGCTTATAATTTTGCTAAGGGAGGCGTGAAGAGGCTAGTGCTTAGCCAATTTTTAAAGACAAGCTCAATATCTCTTATAAAAGGGTTGATTGTATCATCTAGGCTTGTAATTTCGTTGCTTTTATTTAGTTTAAGTTTTGAACTTGTTTTATAGGCTGATTGTATGAAGCCTATTGATCGCTTTTATTTAATTTAAGTTTTGAACTTGTTTTACGGGCTGATTGTATTAAGCCCATTGTTTAGCTTTAAAACTTTAGGTCATCTTATTTGTACAATATAAATAGAATAAGATGAGGGATGTAAGACCACGTTTTGAGTCTTTGATTAATAGAATTTCCAGAATTTGGATTTCTTCAAGAGAGGTGTGATTGCCTTCTTGGTTTCTTCAAGAAATTGATTTGCAACAACAAGTAAGTACTTGCAATGTGAATCAGGGTGCCTTCTTTCAATCCATTGAAACCAATTGAGAGCTTCATCTTCCAAATACACAGCAACAACCCCTA
>JAOSBN010006246.1:0-18922 GCA_027563595.1 Erythroxylum suave | reverse complement strand
TTCATTTAATCCAAAGACTACTTACTTTAGGCCATAATCTTATACCCTAAATCATACACTAATTTAATTCTAGCTTTAGCATAACAATTAAACTCAAAATTAAAATTGTTTAACTAGCAAGACCACAAAATTTATTCAAATCATGCTTAATAAATAAATAAAAGAATTCGGTGCCCAATACATCAAGCCTATTGAACTTTTAAATTTTAGGCTTGCTAACATCATTTATGTGATATGAACTTTACAAGTTCAAAGATAGCTTCCCTTGAGAACTTTTCTTTTTTAGATCATTGAATTTTTCATGACTATGTCCCCACTTTGGGGATTTTGATATTATGTTATAGGAGAATTTTGATTTTGTAAATCTTTATTAGTATACTTTGTTTTTATTATTGTCGGATCCATGTGCTCTTTAATTAAGTCAAGTTCTAAATGATGTTAGTCATCCTTTCCTTGAGCGTTTAATGTTTGCACCTTTAGACTAGGTAACTATAACTCTCTAGGAATTAAGGTTTCAACTTCAAAAGCAAGGTTGAAGGGTGTTTCTCTATTATCTATTCTTAATGTTATCCAGTATGCCTATAATATGCTATAGATATCTCCAACCTTTGAATCCTTGACTTTTGTTTTTAAGCCTTGTAGTATTTTTCTATTTGCGATTCCAACTAACTATTAGTGACCACACCTAGTACTGCAGTATTACCAATGATAGGTGAATGACGTAAGTTTGAGTACCTTTAGGACTTAACACATTTCTTTATGAATTCTTGAGCATCCATTTGAATTATATACCTGAAGTATCCTTACCTTAAGATCCTATGTTATAAGGATAATCCTACTTAATAGGATTACAAGTACCCCTTCATATATCTTTAAAACATATTGTACTTGAAATTTAGGAATACATCTTAGATAGAAAGAAGTACCTTTAGAAACTATCTCCAGCATTGAGCTATGAGATTCTTTTTTATATCTCTATCATTTTATATCTTTCCTTTTTATAATTTTTTTATATTTGATATTTTTGGACTACTTTACCTTCATTAATGATAATTATTTGATAGATATGTATTATCATTCACTTTGTGTACTCTTTATAAAATATTTCTTAAGGGATGGCATCATTGTTATTTCTTATTTTTATATGTAATTAAATTTATAGTTTTATTTCTTTGAAACCTACTTAGTGCTTGCATATGTGTTCTCTTTTACCAACCTAAACTTTTCCTTATACTTTGTTAATTTATCTTTTTTTATCTTATAGGTGTTGTTAAGTTAGTTTAATCCAAATTATAAGTCTAACCTAATATTTATGAGCTTAATTTGTAGATCATTAGCCAACTTTAGCCTAAATAATAACGCTTAATATTTTGCCTTCTTTTTGGATGTCTTAATTGGTGACCTATACTATATTTTTATTCCTATGGACCTGTCTAAATTTATCACTATCTCACAATCCTTTTCTTCAGTTTCCTTACCTATATATATTGTCTATGTCAAGTGTTCGCTATTAGGTATAGGGATATTATGGACTTCATTATATTCTTCTAAGGGGGTTGAAATTTCAATAACAAAATCTACCTTTATATTTTATTTCAAGTTTTAGGTGCTTTCATATAAAATATATAGCCTTAATTTTTTAAGAAATAACTTTTATCCTTCTTTAGGACTTGCTTGTCCCTACACTAAGTATGCATTTTTGGGTTTAATTTCATATTTTATTCTTTTAGGGTTGTAAAGCATTCTTATAGGTTTTAAATGTATTTTCCTTTGGTCTTTGTTTTCATAATCATATTGTTCATGCTTCGAGACCAAGTTCACTAACCTTTATAGATTATCCTTATATTTTTTAGACAAAAGGCACGATCATGAAATAATAGGTGCCCTTGTGCTTGATTAAGGATTTATTCATTGTCTCCTTTGTTCATTTTGATCTAATTATATTTTATAAAGCTTGAGGTCTTGCGGCCTAAAGTGGCATCCATTAATTGATCTATATTTAGCAAAGGATAACTCTCTCTAAGGCATATTTTGTTCAAATATGTTAAGTCAATGCACATCCTTCACTTCTTATTCTCCTTTTTAATCATGACCACATTACAAATCCATTTAGTGTAATGAACTTCTCTAATAATGCTCATATATATAGGTTTGGTTACTTACTCTTCTATGACATGTCCTTTTATTATGGCATTTATCTTCTATTGTTTTATTGTCTTGAAGAGGAGGATTAACATTCAACTTATAAGAAATTATCTCCCTACTTATTCCAAGCATATTAGTTGGACCATACAAAAACATCCATATGTTAGAGGAAGATTTTATTCAAGTTTCCTTTGGCAATTTATTCCATATTTGCTATAATTTAAAATTTCTAAAATCTTAAAATTGTATATTATAGTCTGCTTGATTTCTTTTTCTAGCTCCCCTCCAATATCTTTTATTAGATCTTTAATGTCCAATTCCTTAACATTCACGGTGTATATGGCTTTCTTTACTTTTAGTAATATGGAATAACATTATTTTGTCATTCTTTCATCCTTATATATGTCGTTTGCTCTATTTGGGTGGTTTGGGAAATTGATTATTATTTATTAGGGTGATAAGATTGCCTATGTTGCACATAGGGTTGAATTTTCAATTATATTATCATACACAGATAGTCTCTTTACTACCTAAACTTATTTCATATTTTTTATTTGTCTTTTTATGTCATTATTATCATGATCAAAGATATCTTCCCCTTTATATTAAATTTGGCCACCTATAAAACCAACTAGAGGTAAGTTAATTGGTTTCATCCTATCTATAAGGTCATTCCTAATGTTTTATAGGCCCTGGGTAAAGTAAAAAAAGGCCCCCCAATAAATCGACAATATGTAAATATGTAAATTTTAATATCATATTTTTATTATTAAAGAGGATACCTTAAGCCCCTTAATATGACATAATTAAATAATATAATGAGTTGCATTAATTTTTAACATTAAGATTAAGAGAACAAGTAAAAAAAAATCAAATGAAAAAATATGTTAAGAAAAAAAAGAAAGCTAAAATGATTTGCCTCATTTTTCTTTTTATGATTTTCAAAAGTGAGCTGGAACCTATTTTATATAATTTTACTCTTTGTGAGGGTCAAGAGTGGGCATTATTTTGCCTTATTTTATTCTTTATAAGATTTAACAATAGGCTCTATTTTGTTCTTCATAAGAGTGGACTTTGGGCAGGTGCCTTTCTTACCCTTGCCTAGGGTCGGGCCTCCCTATCTATAAGGATGTTAAATCTTTGAATGAATTATATAATAAGATGCCAATGATACTACTTATATTTGCTAATATTTTCTTGACCAATAAGTTAGCTACTATCATAATTATGACATCTTTGCAAGGGTGAATTGAGGAAATTTTTTAAAAGGCAATATCCAATACCTTCATCTATTTATTAGGTTTGTTATGGCTCTCCCTTGTGGTATTTTCTTTTTGTTGAGATTTTGACTCCTTACAGCCTACTCTCATAATCATATGGATGACCTTTTAAGTAAGATTTTAGCTTCTAATCAAGTTCTTTGATTCTTGCCTTCTATGTATGGTTCATTTTTCAGTTCTCCTTGGCTTATTCATCCCTTTTTTTTCCTCTAAAAGAACTTAACCTTCCTTATTTTACCAAATCGTTATCTATTCTTTTAAATTTTTATAGTCCTTAGTTTCATTTCTAATACCTTGAAGGTAATGACATTACATGTTCTTATCTCTTTTAGCAAGGTTGCTAGTCATATTTTTTAGTTTCTCAACTAAATCATTATTAAGGATGTAGTTAATCACCCCATTAAGGGATTACTAAACTTAAGCAACTGCTCCTCTATCATTCCTTTAGACTTCTTCTTCTCAATTTCAGAAACTAAAGACATATTCCTCTTGCTATTATTATTATACTCATTGGTAGACTTTGTATAGTAGATTATACATCCTCTAGGTCTATGTAATTTTTGGTACCCTAGTCAAAACATCTTTAAAGCTTTTATGTCACTTTTTCTACATTAAGTCTTAAAAAGGTTAGTAGGACTTAAATCCAATATTATTATCACCCTACGTCAAGATTATAAATTTAGGTTTCCTTAAAATTAATGTGTTAAAGGTAATCCTTTAATGTTTCTTTAAACTTTTAGATTATTCATATTAGGTAAGTGGAGTCTTTGGGTCTACATCTATCGCTGATAAAATGTGATATAAATTTCGTAGCTAATTGCAGGTAGGTGGCTATTGAGATAAAGACAAAAGCCTAAAACTATGATGATTTTATATAGGGTAAGGGAAAATTTTTTGCACTTTATGACATCATATACGCTATACTAGTTGTTACACAGGTAAGCACCAAACTTATACCGCAAGTTATGCCTACTCCTTTGCACATCAATCTCACTTAGGTCCATTTAAGTAAGATTCAACCTCCCCACATGATTGTTGACAAACTAAATTATTTCCAAGCACCCCACCACCTTGAATGTTTAATTCTTACACTTTTGCAGATTATTGGGAAAGCACTAAATTAACAAAGATAGCAAGAAGAACATGAAAGAGATACAACAAATGCTAACCTTTATTACTTCCCTCAAAGTATACAAAAGAATGCTTTCTCAATATGATATTGTGAGGAGTAAGGCTCAAATGAGCTATTTATAGGTAGTAGCTCAATAGCTAAATCGGAATCCTAACTAAACTTAAACTAACTAGATCACATCTTATCCTAATAAGATTACATCATATTATCCTATAAGAAGGCATCCCTATCTAAGTAGGAATCTATCTGATAGAATTTACCTACATCAAAACTAACACGATAAAAGATTATATTTATCTAGGAATGACACATCCATATTGGTGAAGATCTCCGCTATCTTTAAATGATCATCTCTTGGTCCTTATCTTTTAGAGGTGATGTTTATTCGCCATAATCTTATTCACCACTTCATCCAAGATCTCCTTACGATCTTTATCTGATGATGATGTGTAATATCCTAGTTTGATTATTGTATTGTGTAGTGTGTTGTAGATGCATTTTATAGAGTATGCTCTATTTCTGGTGCATTAGATTAATTTAAAATTTTAAATGTATTATTCAGGTTATAATGTGTATATTATGGATATACCTGAGATAGTTCTAGACTTGACCAAAACATATTGAAAATTTTGAAAACTCTGAAAACCTACAAAATGAGTCCGAATGAGCTTTGAAAATGTAGAAATGTGCTTTGAAGATTTAGGTGACACATTTGAATGAAATCTAGATAATTTTGGTAACGTTTAGTGATTTGTGAATTCAATCTAAATTTTTTTTGGGGAAATCAAAGGTTACTGATTAATTTCAAAATGTGACAAAAAGCTCCATAATTAGGATTAGAGTCTATAGGAACAAAAACAATTCAAAGTGGAGATTGTTTGAATAGAATTCGGGTAATTTGAAATTATTGGACTAAAATGTCCTTTTTGGAAAATAATGGGTATTGATGATTTTAAAGCCTTTCAAAATTTTTAAAAGCATCCAATCAATCAGTATTGACCCGAATTAGAGTATTTCATGGTCAATTTGAAGACAGCTGTGAAATATTTTAGGGATTTAATTCCATTAGCTGGTGAATAAAATGCATTAAAGGGCAATTTGGTCTTTTTACATGATATTAGTGTATTGATGAATCATTAGAGATGACCAATGAGAAAATGACATATGTGTGGTGAGTCATTAGTGATGACAAATAAGAAGGTGACATATGTAATCCATTAAATAAGTATAAAAGAAACATTTTGCTTCATTTTTTAACATACCTGTGACAGTGAATGGAAAGTGTCGTGAGAGTGACATTAAAGAGCCTAAAAACTAAAAAAAACTAAGAGAGAGTAAGAGTGGAAATATTGGCCATAGATGAGAGAAAGGAAGGAAGAGAGAGAAAAAAGAAAAGAAAAGAGAAAGGAGAAGAGAGTTTCAATTATGGTCATAGAAAATTGCACCAAACCATTTTTCATCCTCTTCTACCTCCAATCAAGCATCCAATAAAGTTCTATAGCCATTCAAGTTAAGAAGAAGAAGAAAACGGGTTGGTAAGCTTTCAAATCTTGTTAAAATTCTTGTTAAAATTTTTTGATTTGTTGGGTTATAGGTTAGATACAGTTTTGATGGTGTGAATTGTACCCTTTTGATGTAATATCAATGGTTTATTACATTGGAAGCAATTGGTAGAAGAAAATCAAGAAAGTGTGAAGCCTTGGTCAAACTTGGTCAAAGGTGAGATCTATTGTTTAAAGTGTTTTATTTTGTCATTTGATGATTTAAGGTTAATAAATGACATTCGGAAGTTAGTTTAATGATGAAAGAATGAAAGAAAACCCATGGAAATGATTAGATGAGTTTTCAGCCAAGGTTAGGTTTTTTAATGTGTTATGATCCAAAATTTTATTTTGATGTTTTATGAAGTTTATAGCATGATTTCGATGCTAATGAAGTAAAGAAATGAAAATGAATTGATTTGGAATTGGTTTTGGTTGAAATTCGACCTAAAGTGCTTGATTTTATAAAAAATTAGTTAATGAAATTTTATGGCTTAAATATGTGTATTAAAATGTCATGGAAGTGAATTTGGATTGGCTTTAAGTGTTAGAAATCAAATGGAATTGAATTGGAAAAGTTAAATGTCTAATATGTTGAGTTTAGCCTAAAGACATTTTTTGTACTAAAATATGGTTATGATGTAATGACCATGTGAATATGAATAAGGATGGTAATTAAATGTATTTGTGATGTTGGAATTATTAAATGAAGTGTTATGCTATTATTTGGGAAAAAAAATAGTATATAGAGTGTATATGGAAAGTAATGAAATTGACATGGTTTATCGCATATTTGATTGGAAAATGTGTTAAGGAGTTGAATGGGTTCGTATTAGGTTTTCTGATTGGGAAACAAAGCTAGCTGAAGGTTTTTGAAGTGGTGAAAAGGAAATTAACAAGTTGTGAGTATATTTTAATTGTTTTATATGACTAAATTCTTTGCAAAATAATTAATGATATGTGATTGTTCTTTAAATTAATTTTATACAAATAGTTTTCATTTAATCATACAATGAATAGTTATGATGAGTTTTATGTAAATGATATTTTACAAGTGAATATTGCTAGCATAAGGGTATGCCTTGCAATATATGAGTTCTAATTTGAAAGTTAAATTTTATATTATTGAGAGTTACATTGAAATAAATCAATTATGAATCCTCCTATACTTGATTTAGAAAATAAGACGAGTTGTAAATGTAAGAGTTGCTTTCGCTTAAGGTACATCGATAGGCTTTATATATGTTATTATATCGGCATATTATGGTGGTTAACCTGCAATAGGTAAGCGATGTAGAACCAGCTCTGTGACTTGTTATGGGTAAGTGATGCAGAGCGAGCTCTATAACTACCAATTGATAATGGTTAACCTATTACGGGAAACCGATGCAAAACTAGCTTCATAACTAGTGGTTAACCAATCACAGGTAAGTGATTCAGAACCAGCTCCATGACCTTATGACTAAAGGTACTATAGTGCAAAGAAGTTTGTAGTGGGCAATATTTTATAAGAAGTTTATTACTAAATAATAATGCCACTACTACTTACTTTTAAATATGGTTTGAGAGGTACCATATAGTGCCAATTCTAGTGGTTGACTTATTTTCGATATAAAAGTTTTCGAAAAACTTATTACCACCACTATTTATTATTTATAGAAAAATGGAAAATGGAAAATTGTATATTATGGGTTTAATGTCAAAAAGCAATTCAAAGTAGAATTTCATAAAAATTGAAATTGTGTTTTACGAAATGTTATGTTATTACCAAATTTGATGATGCACGAATAAATTGTTATAGAAAATGCTTTACCATGAGCTTTATGATTGTATGGGTATATTGTAGTTATGTTGCTATGAAAAGTTCAAAATTGTAATAAACTTATTTCACTCACTGAGCTCGTTTAGCTCATCTTTATTTTTATTTTTTAAACAAATCACCCCAGGTATATGTACAAGTGCTACAGAAATTGAGACTCCACCTTAGGATTAGTTATATCGTCAGGTGCTGCTGTGTTTGTGTCATTTTGATATATACATTTATGTAAAGAATGGATGTTTACAAGGGCTTTTAAATGAAAGCCATGAATATGTTTTAGGTTTTTAAAGTTTATTGTCGTGATTGTTGAAAATTATTTGTTTAGGGTTGCTTACGAATGGACTTGAAGTCCAAAATTTTTACTTGAGAAATTGGTATGATTATAGAAGTGTTTTGAAATTTTACAGGGCTTTTGAAAATTTTGGGAATGTCAAAATACAGCAATTGTGTTGCCAAAATTTTTAATAAAATGATTTTAAAAATTTCACTTCTGCACTTTTAACTTTTATAGTATAAAAGGTTTTTAATAGCTGAACGACTTGATTTTGTGGTAACCCTTTGATTGAGTTAGATATCGACCAGAGGGATATCGTGGGGATAACCCTTTGGTTGAGTTTGCTTTATTTGAGTTTGAGAAGGGGAACTTTGGGATGGGCCCTTTCATGACAATCTATGACCAAAACCTTTCATAACATATTGGTCTGGTCTAATGCTTACCAATATCAGGTCCATTAACCATGGTTAATTCATTTGAGCATACAACAAGTCTTTAATCCACCAAAAAATCATCGTTAGCCAAGTTGGTTAGTACAGGATCCAAAACTCTAATAGAACTCACACCATGTTTGATTTAACTTGGTAAGTTACCTTAGGCTTTCGAATACGTCTTTCATATGTGTGATCTAGCTAACCTTCAACCTAAGGCCCATTTCTAGCTAGCTATGAAATGCTTTCATGTGCTAAAGGGCTAACAAATCATCTCCTATTAGATGAATTTGACATCCTCGTTGAACTAGTTTAAAGGGAAATGTTCACTTGATCCTTGAATTGCCACAAGGTAGTATCTTTCTCCTACGTAGATTACGTGATCAACTTTCCCTTCCACTGGATTAAGAATTTGATCCTATGATTCTTTTTATATTTCCCTGTTGTTCAATGATCTAAGATCTTTTTCATTTAATCCTCAAATTGTTTCCTTACAACTGGTGGAGTTCTCTTCACCTGACTCCTATTTGAATCTAATGCATTCTCATAGTAAGGTTTGAGTCTCTTGGATAACTTTAATTTGTATGCCACATTCCCAACTTTATTTAGCACATCAAATGGTCCATCATACTTCGACAACAATCCACAACATACTTGCTTACTTGAGTTCTTCCAAATTTTTGGGGTAAGGTCCAACAGTACCTTGTCTCCCACGTCAAATTCTAACATTCTACTATGTAATTTCACTTTCTTCTTTATCCGTCAAGAAGCTTTTAAAAGGCTACCCATCACTTTATCTAACAACTTTTGCTTTTCCATTACAAACTTGTATACCACAGGATACTTGCCACTTGTCGTTTGTTGTGCAATCTCTAGTGGAGTGAGAGTTTGTTATCCAAGACTATTTCAAAGGGACTCTTCTTTATAGCAGAAGTTCTGTGCAAGTTATGGTAACATTGTGCAATATCAAGAAAACTTAACTTGTTATTTTGACTTACACTCATATAATGCCTTATGTACTCCTTTAATAGACTATTAATCCTCTCTGTTTAGCCATTCACCTATGGGTGATTTGTTATTGAAAACTTTAAATTACAACCTATCATGTTGAAAAGGGATGTCTATAATTGGCCCATAATATGGCTTCTTTTTCACTCATAATGTTCGTAAGGACTCTGAAATATTTCACTATGTTCTTATAGAACAACTCCCCCATAACATTTTAGGGACAAGCTACTGGTGACGGAACAAAGATTGTTATTTGGAAAATCAATCTTCATTCACTATGATTGTTGCCACGTTGTCCATCTTTATATTCCCATTAATGAAATCCATCAAAACTGACATCCATGATCGTTTGGGAATCAATAAGGATTGAAACAAATCAGCTTCCTTCTTCCTCTCTGGTCTATCCAATTGACATATAAGGTATGTATTGACATACAACTCGATGTCATTCTACATCTTTAGACAATAGTAGGAATTAGCTAGGAGCATCATCATCCTCTAAACTCCTGGGTGACCAACCCACTGTGAGTCATATGTATCCTTCAATAGTCGTTTTTGTAAGCCACCAAAAGTTGGCATGTAAACTTGACTACTCGTAGTCATTAAGATCCCATCATCTTTGAGCCAAAACCTAAATAAAACACCTTCCTTACTTTATGAGATTAACTTACAATAAGTGTTGTCCAATGGAGTTGTAACTTTGATTTGCTCCAATAGGTTAAAGTTCACCTTAGTAATGGCATATAGGGTTGTGAACATCTCCTTCCAACTCTAAGCATCCACCACATTTTTGTTTCTCCTTAGTTTATCCTCCTACATGAACTCATATGCAACAAGAAACTCCTGACACTAGGTTCGATTCATAGAAAAACTCTTTTGGGTCTTGAAAAATGTGGACAACATTGTCGCTATAAATAAAGAACCTAGGCCCCAATAAATATAGTTGCCATATCTCAGAGAAATGCACCATTGCAAGCATGTCCTTCGAATACGTCGAGTATCACTACTCTGTACTATTGGGCTTTTGGTTCTCAAATGCTTTAGGATGACCCTCCTATACTAGGGCTCCACCAGTGGCTTTGTCTAATGCATTTATATTTACCATAAATGGGATATTATACTCAGGCAACTTCAATACAAGTTTGGTTTAGATAAAGACTTTAAATAATTAGATTGCCTCCTGTTATGCATTTGACTAATACCACTTTTGCTTTTTCTTCTACAAGTCCTTCATGGCACCACTTTCTTTAAGTACCCCACTATGGACTGCCTATAGTAATCCAGTCTGAGAAAACTCTGCAATTCTCATACTATTGTGGGAATTAACCACTCAACTGTTGCCTTCACTTTTTTTGGATCCATCCTAACCTAACCCTTGCTTACTAAGTGACCTTAGAATCTAATCTTTGATTATGCAAACTCACACTTCTCCATCTTTATGTAGATTCTGTATAGCCTCATCTGGTCAAACACTTTCCTCAAGTGCTCCATATGTTTTTCCAAATTAGTGTTGTGCACCATGATGTTATCAAGATACATTATAATGAACTCATCAAGGAAGTCATACAACATGTCATTCATCAGGTTGCAAGGAAATTATTCAATCAAATAGCATTAGTAAGAATTTGTATAACTATACTCAATTATGCATTTTGATTTTTTGCATTGGCCTTGACTATCTACACTTGTCAATACCTACTCTAAAGATCAAGTTTCGTGGAAACCATATCCCTTGATAATCTATCCATCAAATCTTGAAATAATATAATTTTTTTATTATTATTACCTTATTCAAGGTTCAATAGTTCACGAACATCTGAAGTGTTCCATCTTACTTGTTTTGGAATAATAGTAAGGCATCGTGTGGGGCTATGGAAGGTTTTACAAACTTTTCCTATAACAATTCACCAACTTGTTTTTGAAGTTGCCTCAACTCTAATAGGGACATCCTATATGGGGAACATGCAGGTGAGATAGCTCTAGAAACCAACTCGATCATGTGATCAATCTATCAATGTGGGAAAAAGTCTTAGGCAACTTTTTCAGAATCACATTCTAAAACTCCCTGAATAAAATTACAACTATATTGGAGATTTCCACTATGTAGTCCTCATTAGTCTCCCACATGGTAGTGAAATAGGTTTCCATACCTTTCTTCAACCCGTTCTAGATGCCTATGGTTGCTATATGTGTTACTGCCATTGTATCGTTCGTCATTTCACCACTAGATCTACAACAATTACTATAGAAGGAATTTTGTTCATGCATGATCATCATGCCTTCCAAAATTGGATATAGTATCTCCTTTTCTAATTTTAAGAAATCAATCCCTGATGTCAATTCAAAATCTTCAAGGGGTATGACCATACAATTAAACTTAGCATGCTGATTCCCTATGCTCATTGGGACGTTATGAGTGGCTCCAATAATCACTTAAGCCTTACTTGTAAAGTTATTTAACTCCTTAAGCTCCAACATACTCACCATCTTTCTACCATGAAGGAGTGTGTCGCATTAGTATCCAGCATTGCGGTTACCTCCTTCCTATTGACTTGTATTCTCATATACATTAGTTTGCCGAAAGGATAAGATTCACCTTTAATCGTATTCGATAAGGTGATCAGGTTCATTCCAAATCTTCTTCCTTTTTTTTATTACTTAAGCCGTTTAGCTTCTCCTTCCTTAAATATTCTCTGGTAAAATGTGGACCACTACATAAATATCATGTAAGTTTACCCTTCTTAGAGGATGTCTCCCCACTTTTGAAGCCACTGTTTTACTTGAATTTACCCTTGAAATCTCCTTTCTTGTAGCCTTTCTTCTTTTTCCCCTCACCATTTCTCCCATTAGTTTAGGTCTTTGGCCTTGGAGGAATTAGAGGAGTCCACCTTGGTTTCCTTTGTCTTTAAAAATCTAACAAGACATCAGTAGATATAATTGCATTAACCACATCCTCCATATTTTGCCTCCACAACTCCATTTGTACCCATGGTTATAACCTGGACAAAAAGTTAAAAGAGTTTTTACTTATCTAATATATTATTAATATCCAGTCTTAGAGAGCTAAACTTCTTAACATACTCTCTTACCACTCCATCTTGTTTCAGCTTCTTCAAGGCATCCTTTATGAGCCAATAAGTATTCATTAAAAGGAATTAATCTTTTAACTCCTTCATCTTCTCCCACATTTCATTAGAGCTCTACTTGCACTAATTTCAACAAAGTTCCAAATTCTCCACCAAAGGTTGGCATCTCCATCCAATTACATAGCTTTCATATTGACCTTTTTCAACATTGGGTATCTTAAAAGATGCAAAGTACTACTCTATATATCACAAAAAGTTTTGGGGCTCCTTTACATTTCACACACCCTTGAAAACCCTGGGTTCATTCACCTTCACTTTGGTGCCCTCATCACTCCCAGCATCCTGTGTTTCAATAGCATGTCTAAGGATCGTTAACTCGAACCTAGTCTACTCTATTGCCCTCATCAAAATTTATATTTGATGTTGCAATTGTTGGTTTTTCTCCTCCAAAATCTCAAACTGAGTAGTGTAAGATATGACTTCTTCCTCACCTTAAGGAATTGGCCCTATAAGTGCCTCCACTATACTGACACACTCCAAAAGCCTCCTACTATATCAAATTATTGCTTTAAAAACATTTGTTAGAAAGGTTTTCTAAGTACCAAACTTATACCATAGTTTGGGCCTACTCTTTTTTATGGTAATCTCACTTAGGTTCGTTAATATTCAGCCTTCCCATGTGATTAATAACAATCTAACTTATTTTCAAAACACCTCATGACCTTTGAGTGTTTGAGTCTCACACTTTTGAAGATTATTAAGAAAACACTAAAATAACAAAGACAATAATAGGAGCACGAAATAGATACATCAAATGCTAACCTTTATTACTTCCCTCAAAGTATACAAAGGAATGCTCTCTCAATCTAATGTTGTGAGGAACAAGGCCCAAATGAGCTATTTAAAGGCACTGGCTTGACAACTAGTCAAAAATCCTAACCGACCTTAACTAGCTAGATCACATCTTGTCCTAATAAGATTATATCACATTATCTAATAAGATAAGATCCCTATCTAAATAGGACTTATCTATATCATAACTTACAAGATAAGAGATTATTTTTATCAAGGAATTATACATCCATATCCACGAAGATCTCCACTATCTTCAAATGATCCTCCCATGGCCTTTATTCTTTAGAGCTGATGTCTATCCATTGTGATCTTATTCACCACATCATCAAGATCTCCCTATGATCTCTATCTGACAATAATGAGTCATTCAAGCCTGAAGCCTTTCATCGCAGACTGGTCCGATCCAATGCTTACCCTTGTAATGTCCATTAGCCATGGTTTGCACATTTGAGCATACATTAAGTAATTATTCCATAAAAAACTTAGCCTTAGCCAAGTTCGTCCGTACAGGGTCCAAAACTCTAACAAAACTCGTACTATGCTTGATTTAAATTGCTAAGTTACATTGTGCTTTCATATGTCACCATCACGAGTGTGATCCAGCTAACCTTTGACCTAAAGCCAATTTCTAGCTAGTTGTGAAATGATTTCATGTGATAAGGGGCTAACACTAGTCCTTAAGTTCCTTATATAAGTTTATATAGTTGAAAGGTTCTTAAATGTCATCATAAGTAACTAGGTTGACATCCTAAGCATGGTTGGTAATAACTTTACCAAGATATCAAGTATTAATGGAGTTAACTAATAAACTTGATCTTAGTATGCCTTATTTTAGTCTTAATTGTATGGATAGGCCTTCTTCAATGATGGTTATTACGTAAAAACCTACAACTTCTCAAGAGTCAATTACCTCTCCTATAGGAATTGCTAGATTTATCCGTGCAAATTTAAAATTTTAGGGATTTAATCCTAAAGTTATTAATTCATTTAAAGCAGTTATTTTGTTAACATTGACGTTTGAATTGTTTTTATAAATGTCTATTATTGTTTCTCCGATTTTCAATTCTACAAAAACAACTGTTTAGAGATCGATGGTGTTTTTAATAAAGATAATCTAATGGTCAAGTTAATCAAAATTAAAAAAATAATATACAAAAAATTATTTAAACTTGGTTATAATAATTTACCTTATAGTATCTTTTTTTAGGAAGTCATTTGAGAAGTGTAATTAGACTTTAACTATTATAAATAAAAATGGATTTAACTTTCGCTAAGTAACTTATTTTTAAAATAATTAAAACTTAATCTTGTATGCGTAAAGAAAAAGGATAAGTAATGTTCAATCAAATTAGTTGTAATCTCTATATTCATTTTAGGGTGTAGTATAATCATAAGATGAGTATAAAACATATGAGAGATAAGGTTCAAAGTTTACAAGTAGTTATATCACACGAGAAAAGTTCAAAATTTAAAGGAATTATTAGAAGAGAGTATTAACTATTTTATTTCTAATTAAAGAGAAACTAATATATTAAAAATAAATTGAACCAACAAAATAATTCATAAAAGAAGTGTAATATTAAAAATTAGGCAACGTTGAAACATTTTAGAAATGCTATAGACTATACTTACATACAACTGATACTTTATATAGTTGTTTCTATTCATTTTCCTACTTGAAGCATGATTTCGTTCTTATAAAATCTCCCTCTGTAAAGCTCTCTCTCCCTCTTTCTGTCACTCTAAAAATCTCCTCACTTCCCACCCTATAAAACTTCAGAGAAGTTGATGAACAGATGCACACAAATATATAACTATGGTTGTAAGTGGATGCAAGAGAAGCGATAGTCAAAGTGGTAGAAGAAGTTTCATAGACCAGAACTAGTATTTCTAACAAATTTAATGGAGTAGAAGTGAGTGAGAAGTTAAAGCTTTAAAAAGATGATTTAGAGCTAACTGGTATATAACTTCAGCTACTATCAACACAATTAATGAGGACTTCAACATAATGAGCAAATACACCACAAATATACATATCATATCTTATAGTATATAAGGTTATCATTCCCACGAGGATTATGCAATGATAACAATTTGAAACTAACTTTGTCTAAGGTATTTAGAATGTGATTTGAATAAAAATAAATAATAGAAGTTGAAACAAATGATAAAACAAAGCAAATAATTCAAATAATAAATGAGCTGCCAAATTAAATTAGGTTTTTGGTCAAGATTGAATACTTAGGACTTATTCTTTCCTTATTTTGTTTCTTCAACTATTTTTGATCCAATTATGTGTTTGAAACTAGATTTACTAAGGTATTGATTACTCTCTCTTAAGATCTAATCAATTAACCCTAATTGAATTTGAAAATTCAAGATTTGCAACCTCTCGATTAATAAAACTTTCCCTAACATTTTCAATTATATGTGGGCTATTGGATAATTAATTTCTCAAACAAGATCTCTCTTTGAATATTTATTAATGTGATAATTGTGGGTCTATGAAACTGCAAATTCGTTTTTACAATCTAATTTTGATTAATTTTGACTGACTGTCTCATTTTATTGTCTAGTCTGAACTATTATCACAAACATCTAATATGAATTGAAATCAACAATAATCAAAGTCACAAAATAAATCTAGAGTAAATCCTAATCCGAAATTTAAAACTTCATGAACGAATAATAAAAGAACTAGAGGAAGAGAAGAAAAACTTTATTGAAGACTTGATCTAGAAAGCTAGAATTCCTAAATGTTCTTTTTGATCTCCCACATTTGATCCACTTTTTTATGTTAGCTGCTTCCATTTTTGGTGAGTTTCACTTTCTTAAATAATGTGTTGAGGTCTTAGGGATGTAACTAGGGTTTTCCCACTTTGATCAGTTCCAAAAATACCCCAAACCCTAAAATAGATTTAAAAAACTTGCGCTTAGAAACTTTCTATCATGATCGTGATATAGAAGTCACGATCGTGCTCTTCATATGCGATTGTGACACCTTTTATACAGATTTTGTCTTTCTTGTTCTTCAATTATCTAATTTCCAATACTAACAAACACATGAAACAACCTATGAAACTTAAAATTACGATTGAAATCATGCTCTAAACCAAAAAACACTTAGAATATAAACAAACGCTTATTATAACACAATTCTAAGTCTATAAATATGATAATCATCTAATAAATACCTAAAAACACACTAAAACACCTACGAAAACATAGTATGAACTATACCTATCAACATCACCACACTTAAACTTTTGCTTGTCCTTAAGCAAAAAAAAAAAGAAGAACATAAGCATACATTCATACAATATGCAATAATGGTACAATGAAATTGAATCTTATGGAATCACTTTAACTCCAAACATCAATCATTCAAATTGCATAAAAAAACTAACCTATTCCTTTCACATTTAAGTACTTTGAATTGAATATACATATCAATCAAAATATTAATACCTTATTCATTCACCTATGGCACTTGTACATATGTATTTATAATTAGTGATCAATCAAAAAGGAAAATGATTAATTAAAATTGAAAAAGAGGAGAGAAAAGGTCTCTTACAAGTCTCAAGTTGGTTTTTGTATAAACAATGAGTTGTACATCTATTAAGATAGGTTAATTTGTCAATTGTGGTAAGTTTTTTGTAGTTACTAGCCATAAAATGAAAGGTACCTTATAGAGAAAGCCTTTCTCCAAATATTGCTACATAAATTAAAATTTTGTCCCTAAGTCTAAACACTTTTTTGTAAGAATGATTTGTGGATATAGTCGACTATCACTTTCAAAGATATTTGAGTCTATTTTGTTGGTTTTGATGATAGTATAATATATTACCAAAGTGAGCATGAATTCTTAGATATCAATCTCATTTATTGCTTATATGTTTCCCCTTATTTCTCCTTCTTTTATAGGTGTTATGTTCTCAATCTATGAGACTTATAAGGTGGTTGACATACTTGTTGGAGGCCTAAATTCTTCTTAAATTTTGATTACTAAGGAATATGATATGATTAAGGTTTTTGTTAGGATAGAGCTCAATGATTTTAACATATGTTAATATTCCAACATTCTAATGTATTTGACATATTATTTTAGACTATGTTGGTTAGCATTATTTTGAAAGTGAGCCCGCACTTGCTTAGTGAATTTGGCTTCCCTTCCTAGCTAAGAAGTTTATAGTTAAATGTGATTCCATCTTCCTTTGATGACTCATTAACAATTTTATTGCCCTCACATTTTATTGTTGAAGTTTATTTTAAAAACTTTCTTTACTGAAAATATATGGATTACATCTATTAGTATAAAAAGTATTGTTCCCATGACAATTGTGTTAATCACCTAACAATTGTCGTAGACTTTGTTTACAATAAAAAAAATGTTAAGATAACTAGGAATTAATCTAAAAGTAAAAGCATTGATAATTAAATGATGAAACAAGCAGTGGTGAAACAATTGATTAATCAATGATGAAAAACTTAGGGCATGTTTGTTTCCATTTATTATTTTATTTTTGTTTTCAAATTTAGTAAAAAAAGTCAGTTTGTTCGAATTTTGTTTTTAGTTTCTTTTTTTTTCAAAATTTATGAAAACCATAAAAACTGATTTTATTTTATTTTTCTGTTTTTTCATAATAAGAATTACTATCAATTATAATTAATTAATTAATTAATAAGAACTATGAATATTTACAAAAATTTAAATTAATAATTATTAATAAATATAATTAAAATAAAAATATATTTAAATATATAATTTCAAATAAAATTTTGATTTAATAAGTAAAATGTGTTAAAAATAAATATTAATTTATAAATAAAATTTAATTTTAAATATCTATTTTAATAAAAATAATTTAATTGATAATTTATTAATATATATTATAAATACATTAAAATAAATTTAATTAATTAAAAATAATTTATCTTTATGTTTTATCTAATTATTATCAATAATAAAATATAACTATGTTGAAATTAACAACCAATCAAGTCTTTGCTTTTATTTCAAAATAAAACTAAAAACTAAAAGCCACAACAACAAAACAAAGGTGGAACCAACCTTAGAAATTACTTCCATCCTTATTTGTTTTCACTCCACATTCTTAATTTAATCATAATTGATCTTAGATACCCAATTATTATGATTACCTCCCTCGAGGTCTAGCCAAGTAGTCTTAATTAAACAAATACAAATTTAATTGTAACCTCTCGATATATCAAAACTATTCCTAACTATCCTATTCACTACAAGAAAATAGACGTTTAGCGACGGAAAATACCGACGGAATAACCAAATATTCCGTCGGTATTAAGGTTACCGACGGAATATAACGACA
>JAOSBN010006236.1:0-18923 GCA_027563595.1 Erythroxylum suave | reverse complement strand
CATTACATGTGCAAAATTTACTATTCACGTGCATATATGAATGCATGAACATAGCTAAACAATTTTAAACACTCCTAGCCCATTCCAAATTACTATCTTACCCTTCCCATCGGTGATGGGATGTTACACCCACACACAGATGATTGACAAAATTGTAAAATAAAGAGAATTTCATCAACTGTGACACATCTCCTAACAATCGGATTAGAACAAAATTTCCATAAATGAGGTTCAACCCAAATGTAATATTTAGCCTCTCACCTAATTCTATCTCTTTCCGCTCTAGATAAGTCATTAGGTAAAGACTTAGTCACCAAGTAGTTTACTATGTTTGCATACCATGGGAATACCTATTGAATTGCGAAGAGATTTTCATCTGGAAATTTGTCATGAAGAACATCAGGTGTGGTACCCGAAGTGGTCCTGCTTAGATGATTAGCTATCAAATTTTCAGCTCCTTTCTTATCACGAATTTTTAAATCGAATTCTTGAAGCAATAAAATCCATCAAATTAATCTTGGCTTGGCTTCTTTCTTGTTCACCAAATACTTCAGTGCTGCATGGTTTGAATAGATGATCACCTTTTTCCCTAATAAGTACAACCGAAACTTCTCCAATCTAAACACGACCGCTAAAAATTCCTTCTCTGTCATAGAATAATTCTTTTGGGCATCATTAAGTGTCATGGACGCATAATAAATAACATTAGATACCTTGTCCACTTTTTGGCCTAGGACGACGTCAACTGCATAATCTGAAGCATCTCACATCAGCTCGAATGGCATGTCTCATTTAGGTGGCTGAATAATTGGAGCTGTAGTGAGTTGTTCTTTGAGCTCATCAAATGCTCTTTTGTACGGTTCATCGAAATCAAACTTCATGTCTTTTCAGAGTAGTCTACACATAGGTTGCGCAATTTTGGAGAAGTCCTTGATAAATTGCCAATAGAATCCTGTGTGACCAAGAAAAGTATGAACTTCCCGCACAGTCGCTGGGTAAGATAAAGATCAAATAACATTTTTCTTAGCCCTATCAACTTCAATTCCTTTCGAAGAAACACTATGACCCAAAACAATGCCTTGATCAACCATAATTTAAAACCAAATTAGTTTCAATGCAATGTTTAAGTACTTTTTCAAGATTGACAATGCATGTTTCGAAAGACTCTCCATAGACCATAAAATTATCCATAAAAATTTCCATGTAATTTTCCACAAGATTCGAGAAAATACTTACTATACACTGTTGAAATGTCAAGGGTGCATCACACAATCCAAATGGCATTCTTTGGTAAGCAAAGATGTCGAATGGACAGGTGAAGGTTATTTTCTCTTGATCCTTGGGTGCTACCAAAATCTAGTCTTATATTGAATAACCATCTAGACAACAATAATGAGATTTACCTACAAGTCTTTCAAACCCTCCAACCATTTTGATGGAAGTGAAAAATGATCTTTTCTAGTAACTGAATTAAGCTTCCTATAATCTATGCATACCCTCCAACCATTTTGAACATGAGTTGGTATTCACTCACCATCATTATTTTCAGTCATAGTCATACCAGTTTTCTTCCGAATTACCTGGACCAGACTTACCCAATTGCTATCCGAAATTGGATACATAATGAAAACTTCAAGAAACTTCAAAATTTCTTTCTTCACCACTTCCATCATGGGTGGATTTAAATGACGTTGGGGTTGCCTCACTTCCTTCACTTCATCTTCCATCAAAATTCGGTGCATGCAAACAGTGGGACTAATACCTTTCAAATCAGCCACTGTCCAACCCAAAGCTTTTTTATTATCCTTTGATGCATTAACCAGCTGGCTTTCCTACACATCTAAAAGTTGATTGGAAATAATAAGAGGCAATCTATCTTTCTCACCTAAAAAGATGTACTTCAAATGACTAGGCAAGCTCTTCAACTCCAACTTTGGTGGCTGGACTAACGACAGCAGCAACTTGGCATTACTTCTGGACATCTCCACTCACATCATCTACTGGAGTAATGGTTCAGTTGTCTCCATACACAATAACATCTTCCTTTGATCAACCGATTCTTTACTTCCTTGCCACTGTGTTGTATTTTCCACTTCTAAGATTATTTCAAGCTCATCTTCGTCCTTCAAAATTAAATTTTCCTGCACCCATGTGTCAACAAAATCTACAAAAACAATAGATTGTTCATCATTCGAAATTCTTATGGTATTGTAAATATTGAACTTAATTAATTCACCATCAAATTCCATTGTTAAAGATCCATCATAAACATCTATTTTTTTTCTAGTCGTTTTCAAGAATGGTCTTCTGAATAAAATCGGAATGGAAGAAGATGCATCATTAGGGCCCATTTGCAAAATATAAAAATCAGCCAAAAAAAGCATATTCCCTACTTGAACCAAGATATCTTCTAACATTCCCTTTGGATAAGCATTTGAGTGATCCGCTAATTGAATCACTACATTAGTTTCTTTAAGAGGTCCAACATTTAAAGATTTATACAAATCATATGGCATGACATTTATGGACGCACCTAAATCTAGCATAGCTCTTTCAATCTGTAAATCACTAATTTGACATGGAATAGTAAACATACCTGGGTCTTGACAATTGGGTGGAAGCTTTTTCTTTTGCAAAATTGCTGAAACGTTCTCACCCAATTGCACTTTCTCATCAAATTTTAATTTCCTCTTTGAAGTGCAAAGCTCCTTAAGGAATTTAGCATACCATGGGATCAGTTTAATAGCATCAAAGAAAGGAATATTTACTTGAACTTTTTGGAAACTCTCAAATATTTCCTTCTCTTGCTCTTCCTTTTTCGCTTTGGCAAATCGGCTCAGAAAAGGAGGCGAAATCACCATATTTTTCAATTTGTTTTGCGACATTTCTGGTTGTGAAGGTGCCTTTGGCATGATTTCTTCTTCTACCTCTCTATTGGAATTCCCTAGAGGTGAGCCCTACAATTCCTTACCACTCCGCAGCGTGATGGCTTTCATACTTTGTTTAGGATTGATCTCCGGTTGTGCTGTAAAATTTCTAGAAGTTCACGCTTTCAATTGATTTATGGCAGTTGCCATTTAGCTTACTTGATTTTCAATGTTCTGTTGTTGATTCTCAATATTTCTGTTACTTGCTTCAGTACTCCGCCGAAATGTCAAATTGTTAGTAGCCAAAGTTTGCACTATATCTTCCAAAGAAGACTTACCTTCAGAATTGGATGTTGTATTTTGGTTTTTCCAAGGCATATACGGTTGTCTATACTATTGGAAATTTGTGGTTGCTTGCTGCCCTTGAGGATTTCCATAACACAAATTCGGTGATCGTGCCACCACGGATTGTAGGTGTTGAAAAATGGGTCGTACTCAATTTGATTGATTCCAACAAAACCTCCCAAGACATTCACATGTTCAATATTTTTATCCTGCAAAATCAGAAATGCACCAGTAGAATGTCCTAATATTGAACATATTCCATATACCTTTTTTTTCCATCTTCGTAACTATGATTTGTCACACTAAAGAAGTAAGGTCATCCAATCTTTTCTCCAATGTGGCCACGTTTACCTCACTCACGGTTTTTGATCCATGCCCAGTACGTATTCCAAATTGTTGAGTGTTGCAAGCCATGTTCGTGATCAATTCCTTTGTTGCTGCCAGCGTTTTGTCAACTAAGGTGCCACCACTTGCAGCGTCAATCATAGTCCTATCCATGAGTGAAAGACCTTCATAAAAGTATTGAATTAGCAATTGATTAGTTATTTAGTGATGGGGACAACTAGCACAATTTTTTTTAAATCTTTCTCAATATTCGTAAAGTATTTCTCCCGTATGTTGTCGAATTCTACAAATTTCCTTTCGAATATTAGCTGCTCTCGATGCTGGAAAATATTTCTCGAACAAAAGCTTTTTCATTTCAGCCCATGTTTGCATGTTCTCTCTGGCTGAATAGTACAACCAATCTTGAGCATCATCCTTGAGAGAAAAAGGAAAGGCTCTTAACTTAATCTACTCTTCCATCACATTCGTCGGCTTCATTCCCATAGAAACTACATCGAATTCCTTCAAGTGTTTTCACAGATCTTCTCCCAGTAAACCCCTTAAAATAGGTAATAAAAGAATCAACCCAGAATTTCATTCAAAAGTATTGTTACACCTAAATTTGAAAAATTAATGTAGTGGGGCTATTGAGCGTCTGTGAGTGCGGCTAGTTCGCTAAGGGTGCAGTTTGTTGCCATCCGTTCCATTCTTTGCACTTGTCGCTACTGTTTTGTCTGTTTCCGTAGCCTTTTGGTTGTCTTCTCAATTTCAAGATTGTACTACAAATTTTTGAATTGATTCGAACACGTAACGTACATAAACCGCCAAAAATTCCTAGGCAACGGCGCCAAAATTTGGTACTGTTGTCGCCCGTAACCAAATTAAAAAGAAACCAACTTCCGTTAATACAAATTAATGTAGTAGTGGAAAATGGGTATCGTTTCCACGAGGAATTTTAATAGCAAAGATTGTATAAGTTCGAAACTAAAATCAAGTAACGAAAAGGGGGGGTTCAATTTTCATAAATTTTTAAAAAGTAGAAATAACAAAAATCGCAAATTGGATCTAAAAATTTAATAGACAAACCTTGGTATCGGGTCACCGATGTTATCACGCTAATATGGATCCTTGATATAAAATTCAATTCATCAATAAACATTCATTGGGGATGTTTTCTCGTAAGTGTAAATGAATAGAAACATGTATTTTACACATTCTTATCAACCAATAACCTCGATACGATTGTAAGTTCAATTGATTCATAGCATTAAGAATTAAGAAACCAATTAACAAGATAACACATGTACGACATGCAATTAATCTAGCTAAATGTCTTCTTAGAATTTCCCACTCTAACGTAAAGAAGGTAATCCTAATCGCTACTTGTGATTAAGAAAACTGAACATCATATTTCATTAATCTAGCTATTGAACGAATCAATTCCTAGTTGCGCACCTAAAAATCAATCAATTCATTTATAAAAAGCAATTCGGAAGGCACCCAATGTTCATCAACAAAATAAACTCTGTTGAAACATCTCACGCATAATAGATGATAACATGGTCTCCCTAAACCAAGAAAAGAAGTTTAGCTACTCATAATGGAACTGAAACTGAAAGAAATAACAAAACACGTTGTTTCCATCCCTAGTCTTTCTAGAAAATCCGAAAACATGTATAAAAATACTGCAGAAATTTGAAGCTAACTATGGCTGTCGAAAACAAGAGAAAAAAACTGCAAAAAATGTCAAACACTACTCCTAAAGTGGCTGCGTGAACAGTAATGCCAATCCCCCTTTTTATCCCCCTTTTTAATGCCTCTCGATCCCTTCCTTTTCCATCCTCTCTTGCAGATTGCATCTCTCACATGTTCAAATTGTGAATCTCTATCAATCTGATCTTAAAAGATTATGAGAATCTAAAACTAATCAGATTTAAATTTGAAAGCAGATCTGTAGATTTTTCCTTTCATTCTTGCACGTGGCCACGTCTGATCAAGAATTTTTTGCCAACTTGGAATTTCGGATTTCTTTGTTTCTTTTGCATCTTTTTAACTCAATTTCTTCTCCCAAGTGTTGGAAATCATCTGAAAATAATTAAGACACAAATCCATAAATTTTGAATAATAATTTCAACATATGAGAGAGATTTATATATCAAATAAGTGCAAAATGACAACTTAAGAGTCATCCACTCCATCCTGAGTATAGTCTTCATTTGTTTGTAACATAAGATGGGATTGAAATATATTAGGCTCAACATCTCTCCTACAGAATAATGATATATTTGTATCTTCTACTGGAATACTTTCATTATTGATCTCCAAACCAATATCTTGATAGACTTCATCAGCATCTTCATCCAATTCACCAATATCCCTCTAACAAAAATCAAAAACATTCCTTTGTTGAAACTTTTGAACAACCTTCCAATTGCGACCCAACACAGGATCATTGACCTAGAAAACTTGTTTGGCTTAAGTTGCAAAGATAAAAGGATCATTATCATACCATGTCTTACTAACATTTATGCTAGTAATATGCCTGTTTGCTTTCATGTCAGTTAGATCAAACCATTTGCATTTAAGTAAAACAACCTTCTTATCTTTGATGTAGTGCAACTCGATAATTTTAGATATGACACCGTAAAAGTCAATGATTTTTTCTTCATGACATCCTTTATCAACAACCCCACTATTTTGACTTCTAACCCGACTATCTCGATCTTATATATAATATCGCTCCCTACTAATAATGCAACCTGTGTATTTCTTCCCATAAATATGAGGCCTATATGCCAAACTATATAATGCTATTGTCGATTCAAGCATGTTACGGTTATGTAATCATATCATTTATATGAAAAATTGAAAATAAATATGAGGATATCATCATATTCTTATATTTTCATAATTTGTAATTAATATAACAACTTACTCAATCTCTAAACCATGATACAAATTTCTGCCTATATCTTTCTTCAACATTAACGATCCCTTTTCTTCAATATCAACTTATTGAATTAAATATGAATTACCTTTCAATCGGAAACATCCATCGAAATTGAACTGGCCCACCAAGTTTTGCTTCATGTGGTAAGTGAATTGCCAAATGAACCATAACATCAAAAATCGATGAGGGGAATAATAGTTCAACCTTACACAAAATTAATGCTATATATTTCTCCAATTTATCAAGCTCTTGAACTTTAAGTGTCTTGCAACATAGTTGCTTAAAAAACTCTCCGAGTTGACCCAAAATAATGGACACATTCTTTGGCAAACACCAACGGATTCCAACAGGAAGTAGCCGTTACAAAAGTATATGACAATCATGACTTTTTAACCCTGACACTTTTCCCTTTTTAGCATTCACACAACGGCCTATATTAGATGCATACCCATTAGAAAATTTGACTGATTAGAGGGACTGACAAAATGCTTGTTTCTCAGTTTTTGACATGTTATTACAAGCTGGGCGAATAAAGTATAATCCATCATCTCTTCTTCTCAAATGCAAATCTTTTCTAATATTCATGTCATCTAAGTCTAGTCTTACCTTAATAGTGTCTTTAGATTTCCCATCAATTCCTATAACAGTCCCTAAAATGGCCTCACAAACATTTTTTTCAATATGCATGATATCAAGATTGTGCCTCAATTGTAATTCCTTCTAATATGGCAAGCTAAATGCTTTTCTTAGTCTAATTCAGTTCAATATCATTTCTCGTACGCTTTCTATTACTTGGGTGTTTGCTAGGTGTAATGTCAACCAATTGTGACAGCTGGTAAACAATTTCATCCCTCAAGAACTACATCAAAGCTTCACCTAACTCAACTGTGCCATTAAACTGCTTACTTCTTCGTCATCTATGCCCATGTTCCAAGTAATGACGATGACCCGTATAATATATTTTACTTCGCATCCTTGTTGAATATGTTTGATGATTACAAACAAGAAAATCCATATACCCTTTAGTGCTCTACCTTGACAAATTCCCATAAGCTACGAAATTATTTATAGTCCATAATATAACAACATGCATTATAATCGTGTTGCCTTCAACAACATCAAAAGTTTCTAATTCATTTTCTCATTGATCGTTTAAGTCATCAATTAATGGTTGCAAGTAAACATCACTGTCCTTACCAGGAGCAGTAGATCCTAGAATAAGCAAAGACAATAACATAAAAGGCTCTTTCATCCATTTTCATGGGGGGTAAATTATATGGGACTAGAATCCCCGGCCACATGCTGTATGAATTACTCATATTACCAAAAGGATTAAATCCATCGTAAGCCAATCCAAGTCAAATATTACGACAATCTTGTCCAGACCATGGAAACTTTTTATCAAGCTCTTTCCATGCCATTGAGTCAGCTGGATTACGCATAATGTTATCATTAATGTTTTTCTCTTTATGCCACCTCATATCTAAGACTGTTTTTGTTGACATAAATAGCATTTGTAATCGTGGCTAACTAGGGAAGTATCAAAGGACTTTCATCGATGTCTTTTTCCCTCTCCCATCATCCACCCGCTACCTTGATGTACCACAAATAGGACACTCCTGAAGTTCTTTACTTCCCTTCCAATAAAAAACACAGTCATCCTTACAAGCATGATTGGAAATATATCCCAATCCATGGTCACTTAACAATTTCTTCGCATCATATTAAGATTACGGTAAGTTATGTCCCCTAGGTAATTCATCATTTAGTAAGTCAATTAAAATTGTCAAACAACTTGTTACTCCATTTACTATAGACCTTCAAATGTAGCAACTTCACAACAAAGGATAGTTACAAAAAATTAGAGCACCTCAGATATAATTGTTCTTGAGCAACTTTTAATAACTTCCTAAAATTATCTTTGGTCATACTACCAATTATGTTAGTCATTCCTGTTTCATTCATAGTCTCCATATAATTATGACAATCGTCTAACATCTCATCAATCTCATCATTACCATCATCATTCACATCACAATCATTAACATCATTATTGTAACTCCCATCGTAAGATGTACCTACACTTCTACTACAACTTATTTCCTTATGTTCACCATGATAAAGCCATGGGCTATAGAATTTGTCTATGCTTCGGATAAGCGAGTGATTATATACCCCATCTTGAATTTGGAAGTCCATATTTAAGCAATCAATCATGGACAATGAATGCTACAATCCTCACCCATTTGATTCTTTATAAATTGCATGAAAATCTTAACTCCTTCTACGTATTCAGTTGACCATTTTCGAGAAGACATCCAACTCTTATCCATTTAGCTATACAATACAAGAAGATAACCAAGTTATAACATGCATTTTTCATTTTATATTAGGTTTAAAAAATCTATGTTTAATATTACATATAGTCAACAACGTTTTTCCTACTCATATGCAGCAAATAAGTAAACAATATAAAACAAACTGAAATGAAAACTGATATATAAAACAATGTAGGCTACTACTAATTCGCATACATGAAGGAAGATGTATAGTTGTATGCGATTGTTGACTCCAAACAAAGTGCTCCTTACAGAATCTGCAAAATAATATGGGCATGGAAACTATTATGAACAACAAATTTTATTATAAATAAATTGAAAACTATTAACTAAAGGTTGAACAGTGTACAATCATAATAATAATAACAACAACAACAACAACAACAACAACAACAAGAATAATAATAATAATAATAATAATAATAATAATAATAATAATAATAATAATAATAACTTTAACAACAACCACAACAACAACAAAAACAAAAACAATAACGACAACAACAATAACAACAACAACAACAACAATAATAATAATAATAAAGTGAACATCCATTGGAAAATTATTTCTAATTTATAAAAAATTGTTAACATATAATATTATTATACTTGTCACATAAATGTTAGCTTATTAAAAACTTGTCCATTAACTATAGAATTCATGTTGGACTAATTTGCAAATTTTCAATTTTTATTACTATTTTTATGTGTTTTGATTATTACTGAACAATTAGGCAAAGCTCAAGTTTTCAAATGTAACTTATACTTAATTCAATCAAGTTTTATTACCAGTTACTCATTCACAATGTTTTATTCTCTCAATATTGTCTTGCACTTCTAAATTACATATTTTACTCTTTTTATGTGCTCTATAAATTAATAAGGGTAAAAGAATTGCCTTGTGTGAAAATCTTACGGATCTTAATATCGTATAGGTGCGAGGGGCTGTGTAAGTTATGTTTTGTGTTAGAGACTTTAATGACTATTACAAGTTGATTCGTAGAGTTCAGTAAATAGTTCAAAATTATATTTTAACAATTATTTTATATTTTGATTTTTAATCTAATATGTATCTAAAAAATAACTATTATAAGTTCTAAATTTCAGAAGATTAATTTTATTTATTAAAAAGCAATTTTTCTTTTTAGCGAGTTTTAAAATAAATTAATATTTCAAGTTGTTCACAAATGAGACAATTTCTGACATTCTCCAAACAATACTAATAGTTATTAATATTATAAAAATTAGTAATTTATCATATCTAAACAAAATTAATCAAGGATTGAAGTGCATAAAAAACATAATTAAATATGAAGGAACGATTATCTACTATATTTATTGATAATAACAGAAGTCTAGTCTTGTATTATGTTCATATTGATAATCAAACTCCTCTCAAGTTTAATATAAGTTGAAACTTGGCTAATGACATTTCAACAATCACCTTGTACGCATAATATAAGACACACGTATTTACATCAATTACTTCATTCTTTCCCCTTTCTTCACCATCATTCATACAACACACACATAAACCCAACATTTTGCTGCTCAGAAGATGCAAAGAATTGAAGAAAATGCAGAAAGCGCAATAATATATATATATATGGTTTCAACAAGAGATTCAAAAAAATAGACACCAAAAAACAAAATAAAACTTGCCTAGTTTTCGGAGGTCCACGAGATGATGCGGGTAGATTCCTTGTCAAAAGTGGACAAGAACAGCTGAAGGAAGATTCAAGAAAGGAGGGAACATTTTATTTGAGAGAAAACGCAAAGAAAGGAGAGGGAGGGGAAGGTTGCATTCCAATTTAACTCCTAAGGATAGAGGACGTCGTCCCTGCTAATTTTTTTTACAATAGCAACATTTCGCAACAAAAACAACATTTGTCGTAAAATCAAAATGTTTTAGCTACAATAAATAATAAACGTCACAAATGCGTTTGGAACTAATTTCTGACGAATTTATTATTCGTCACAAAATCCCAATATTTTCCTATGAAACACCTATAATATCGCAAATTCTACAACATTTTCCTACGAATCTAAAAAATCGTTGCCTAAAAGTTTCAATTTGCTACAAAATGCTGAAAATCTCGCCAAAACCCTAGCATTTACTTTACTTAAGAAACCTTTACCTTTATATGAAACTCATTTCTTCCTCTTTAGCTCCCGTGAAGTTTTCCCTAAACCTATCAATCTCCGGCGTCTTACTCGAGTATCAAAGTCATCATCCTGAATCTCAAACCATGGTCTGTAATCCTGTCATTTCTTTTTTACTATTTGTTGTATTTTTAGTTACGATCTTCATTTCTACAACAAATATTTTACCATTATTAAATAGCAAAAGTTGAGATTTTTGTCCTTCTAGGGTAAATCTAGACGTTCTTTATGTAGCTCTATACATAAGGTGTTTTTGGTGGTGCCAAAGTTAATTTCTTTGTGTTTTGTATTTGTTCATTATTTTCTTTATGTTATGTTATTTGCATATTGTCGTGGGAGACTTTGGAATGAGTTAATGTTTATGGAAGGAAAAACATATGATTTGCATTTGAATCTTGGGATGAGTTTCTCATGTCTATAAGGTGTTCGATGATATTTCTGTAACGATTTGCATTTGAAAGGTGTTATACTCTAGGCAATCCATTAAGTGCTAAACCTAACTAGTTTCATTTTTCATCATAATTGGACTTAAACATATAATCGTTTTATTCTACATTGACTTTTAAAGAATTTACCTCTTAACATTATTAATGAAGGAAAGTTGACATAGAGACTAGTTCATGATGACCCTAATTCATTCTGTTGGGAGGAATGTGGCAAAATTGTCCTTGCTGAGAAAATCAACGCTGAAAAAGAAATCTCCACTATATACACTAATCATCGTATGCCTTCCATGGTCGATCTTTTGCTTCAAAGGGTTTAGTATCACCCGAACAAAATCACTTCCTTTATTATGAACTTCTCATTTCCTTTTATGAAGCTATTATATATATTCACATTTGATAGTTTATACTACATGTTGTTTGAAGCTTCCTTCAGTCTCAAATATGAGATGTGTGCTCGTGGAGCCAGGAGCGATGTCACATCAGTCTGTAAAGGAAAATCGGTTGATTTGAAAAATTAATCAATTCCGAATACTTCGTCTACTCATGCACATATGTATTTCATCCCAATTTCAATTTATTTAATGGTTTACTAATATGATAATATCTAACTTGTATACTGATTGTTTTTGGTACTAAGTCTAGCAACCATTTCACTGCATCCTCTTCAAATTTAGAAATAGCAAAAAAGTTGTTGGAAGAGGGTGTGAGAAACCCTACACTTGAGGGAAAAGCTATTGCTGTTTCAATTGGTGTGTTTGAACATACAAGGGCCCTTCTGGGAATCCAGACATTAGGAAATCATTTACCTTTTCCAACTCTCGTGTCACTTGAAATCCAAATAAATAATTATATCATTGTCACTTAGAGAGTCAATCAACAGAAGTCAGCTTTAAAGTTTATTTCTTATTGTATCTGCAATAATTTAGCAAACAACATATGTATTACTTATGGGTCAAGTTGTGTACTATTGAATATTGATTGTTATTATTCTAGTTCTATGAGTGTATGAATTGGATAACCTTTAATTCAAAGTTCATACTACTCCATATATCATTTTATTATATTGATAAAATAATTTAAATTTTTATTAGCTAATTTTTGCAATGTTAATAAATACTAATTATTAATTAATGTTTAAAACCTAAAAATATGTTGTCAGTTTTTTCAATAATACGTTGTAAATATTAACAACAAATCTCCAATAAAACATAGAAGTATGATAGATTATAAATATGTTAGATTAATAATTTATGAAAATGCCAACAATTTAGTTACGTTTTTTATAAATCATCACCAAATGAAGACATTGTGTGAAGTTTTCTAAAATTCATCACAAAATGTTCAACATTTTGAGATTATTTTCAAAAAACATCGCAGAATGCTTGACATTTATTGGCGATTAATATAAATCTTCACTGAATGTATTGGCTTCAGTGACGAAAAATTTATTTCGTCACGAAATAATAACCATTTAGTGAAGCTTTATATTATTGTCGGAAAACATAAAACATTTTCTAACGATTCTCAATTATGCGTCGCCAAATACTCTAGTAGTTATGGTGACGTTTTAAATTTCGTCACAATTGCATTATTTAGCGACGATTTCATTGTGTCGTCACCTATTGTATAGTATTTGGCGTCAATTTCAGCTGTACGTCACCAAAGGTATTCCCTTGAGCGACGCTTAATATTTTCGTTAGGAAATGGTTGGTTTTAGTGACAATTATGTTAAAATGTCATAATATGTTTTATTTTTGCGACAATTTCTTTTTCGTCGCAAAAGATAACATCGTGAAAAATAGCGTCTGTTGTAGGGTGAAGAGCTTCATTCGAATTTTCACCCTTAGTTGAGAGTTTACACCCAAAAATAATAACAAAAAAACTTTATGAACTTAGATTACATAAAAAATGGATTCGTGTTAAAATAAATTCTTCTCTTAAACTGTATGTTAAATAATTTTTGAAAATATAATCATTAATTATAGATGAAGTGACAATTTTTTAAACTGTAAACAATTATGTCACATTGAAAATTAATAAACTATAAGATTATATATATATATATATATATATATATTCAAACATTTCGCTGATTAATTATATTTATATAAAAATATGTTTACTCTATAATAATTTATTTGAGGATTCAATTCTATATATAGATTATTATGAGCCGTACAAATACGAAGAATGTAAAATAAGTTTAGACACAATCTTAAAATTTGTTAGTATAAGATGTGGAAAACAAAATCAGATTAGTTACAAATTTTCTTTTTATTCGCATAATTGTTTTAATAAAATGTATTCCACTTTTTCCTATTATGGTTATAAATATAGCCTAATTACACTTTATCAAAAATCTTTTTATTTACTGAACTTCAGCTTTTAAAATATTTTACCTCAATTTTATTTTCGCCAAATTTAACTTTTAAAATTAAAAAATCTTTTAACATTAACAGTAAAATAAAGGTGTTATATTCAGTAAATTTTGGTAATGGTCCAAATATGGTATTAGACGGCAAGAAACAAATTTTCGTGGCTAAGGTCCTTCCGTTCCTAAATAATCCTAATTAATGTAGGTTTTCTTAATTTGGTAGCAAGGCATTTAACTTTTACTGGAAAGGAGAACTCAATAGATTTGAGTTGGTTGAGAACGTGACATGCCACGACATGCATTATTATTATTACAAGCAAGCATAAAGAGATGAACAATTGGATCATCCTTCGAATGATCTAAGGAGAGCTTAATGTTGGGATGAGGCAAAGATGGGTTTTCATAGAAACACTCAGACCAAATGACTCATCCATGTCCAACTCCTCTGGACGTTTACCATCAGGCAATTTCCAGTCAAACCAGTACAAGAGATTGGCAAGAACAGTTTCTGTTGAAGCCTGACCAAAGGATACCCCGGGACAAACCCTTCTTCCACCACCAAATGCAAGGAATTTGTAGTCACGGCCTTTGAAATCAACTGGGTCTTTCTCATATCTCTCTGGGATAAACTTTTCTGGGCTTTCCCATACTTCAGGATCCAAATGAATTGCGAATGCATTGACAAGCACTACTGTTCTTGGAGGAACAGTGTAGCCTCCCAGCTCAACTCCTGTTGATGTTTCTCTAGGAATTAGTAGAGGAATAGCTGGATGCAACCTTAAGGTCTCTTTGACAACCCATTTCAAGTAGATCATTTTTTCAATATCTTCGGCTTCCACATTTGATTTGTTTCCCACAACTCTTCTTACCTCCTGCTGTGCTTTCCTCATTGCTTTTTGGTCTCTTACTAGTTCTGCCATTGCCCACTCTATTGTTGCTGCAGTTGTAACAGTTCCTCCAACAAACATTTCCTGAAAATTTTTTGCATCATAGCACGATAAATCAGTTTAAAAGCCAAGCAGCAGGAGTAAATTGTCAAATCATAATTAGGAGAGAAGAATATTACCAGTAGGATTGCCTTGATATTGTCTCGGGTAAGCTCAATACCGAGCTTGCCATTCTTTTGAAGTTCAAGCAAAATATGGACGAAGTCTTTAAAATACGATTGTTCATCATAATCCTCCGTACTATGATCTTCAATAACTTGATCGAGACAAGCATCTATCTCTCTAGATGTTGCTCTAAGATGGGCAGTTGTACCTGTCAGGTTATCCATAAATGCAATGGTGGGAAAGCTATCAGCAAAGCTAAAGTTTCCTAATTGTAACATCACGCTCTTCAGTAACTCCCCAAACTCGCTATTATCTTTACCCCCTGTAGCCTTTCGACCCATTACACATAGAGAAATTATGCTATTGACAACACCAAGCAACATCTCGCCGATATTTATAGAGGCTCCACTAAGACATGCACATCGAACGTTACCAATCAAAATATCGACTTGCTCTTCCCTTATGGATTGATAGGATCTCACCCTTTGCGTACTTAGAAGTTCTGTAGCGCAAAGTTTCTTAACTTTCTTCCAGTACTCACAATAGGAAGAGAAAACAATGCCGCTGCAGCCATAGAAAAAGATCTCTGCAGCTGTTGTATTGGGTCGATTCGCAAACACTATATCGTGGGTTGTCAGAACTTCTCTTGCTGCCTTGGCGGAAGAAACCACCAGAGTTGGATTCTGGCCGATGTTTAAGAACATTAGAGGGCCATATTTCGATGAGAGAGTTCGGAGAGAGCGGTGAGGCAGTTTGCCCAGTTGGTGAAGATTGCCAAGTACTGGCAACTTCGGAGGGGAGGGTGGTAGATTGAGTTTCTCACTTTTGCCAAGCTTTGTCCAAAAGATAAAGCATGACACTAACAAGAGCAAGAAAAGGAAAATATTATTAATTTCTGTTATTTCTAGTTCCTGCCACATTATTTGCTGCATGTTTTGTAGCATAGACATTTCCATTTGCTACTCGGTTTCTGCTTAAAGGACTAGCAAAAGGGTTTATTTATACTGATATTGGATCACAATTTCCACGCCCAAGCTGATGACAACGATAGAATTTGGAGATAACCATGAAAAGGTTTATATGGTTTTAGATCTAATTAGATTATGACATTTTAGATCTAATTAGATGATCCTAGATGAAAAAAATGGAACAGACGTACATGTGGTGTCTCTTTTACAGCTTTCTTATACCAGTACGAAAAAAGATATCTTCTACTCATTGAAGTTTGGACACATTTTAGTAAATTAGTTTCAACTTTCTGTCTTAACAAAACAAATATTTAGAGGAAAAATATTCAAGTTGGTTATTGAATGTTAATTTTAACCAGTTCCTCAAGAGTAGCAGCTGTATTGTATTCAAGGTCATTCCTAATGTTTTATAGGTTCTGAATAAAGTAAAATAAAGGGCATTAATAAATTGGCGCTATACAAATATTAAACTTTTAAAGCATATTTTTATTATTAAATTTTAATAACTATATATAAATGACTCAAGTCATAATTTTGCATACTTAATAAAATATTAAATAATCATAACAACTCTTAATAAGATCTTACAAATATCAACAATCATAAAATTAATAAAAGTAATAACACCAAAATCGTAACAGCAACAACCGAACAACAATATTAGAATGCAAAACACCAAGAGAATTGCACTAACAAGTCCACAAATGATCATGCAAAACAATGTCACCTCACATTTTTAGAGATAAAATCATTAATAATAGTATTAAGATCAATATTTGAAGAATTTATAGTATTAATACTTCGTAGAGGAAACTCATTCCATTTTTTTGAATAAAAAAGAACACAAGCAAGGATACATATATATAGGATTGTAGTCAACTCTACCACTAAACCTATGCCTATAATCATGGTACATAAAAGGAAAAAACAATTACAATAGTGTGGTATTCGAGATCTAGCAATAAAAGCCATTTCCTTCTATATAATATGATCATGTTGGTTCCTAATATATCACTGCCAGAAATCTTGTTGATCCCACGAGATTCATCCTTCACTTCCCTTCAAGTTGGTGCATCTAAGTTAATGATGTCCAACTTGTGCAATAAGTGTATAAATCTTTCCTTTCCTAGTGGCTTTGTAAACAAGTCTGCAATTTGATCTCTTGACCAAATTTTCTTGGGAATTATCTCACTTACACAAACTCGTTCCCTCACGAAGTAGCAATCCATTTCAACATGTTTTGTTCTTTCGCGAAAAACCGGGTTCATACTAAAGTGAAGTGTTGCCTGATTGTAACAGTATAGTGTTGTGCCTTCATCTTAAGGTGCTCCAAGTTCTTCCATGAGTCATCGTAACCATACTAACTCACTAACTGTTCTCGCTATGGCTTTGTATTTTGCTTCTGCTGACGACCTCGCCACTACGCTTTGTTTTTTACTCCTCCATAAGATTAGTGAACCTCCAAGCATTATAAAGTATCCTATGCAAGATCTTCTAGTCAATGGACATCCCCCCCCCCCCAGTCTGCCTCTAGTTCTAAACTTCCTTTGCTCCTCAATAGAATCCCCTGTCCTAGCGAGGTCTTCAAGTATCAGAGTATTCGTTCTAAAGCATTCATATGTGTTTGTTTGGGTCTTGTACGAATTGACTCAAGATGTTTACAGAAAAAGTTATATCTAGTCTTGTGGTGATTAATTATAATAATCTTTCCATTAGCCTTCTGTATCTTTTAGGGTCAACACTGGGCTCGTTCTCTGGTTCTCTGAGTTTGCAATTCTGCTCTATAGGAAAATCGCTTAGCCTACAATTTTCCATCCTAGCATCTCTTAATATATCACTTGCATATTTCCTCTAACTCAAAATCATGCCTTGTGGCATTCTGGTTGCCTCTATTACCAAAAAAATATTTCAGAGGTCCTAGATCTTTGATGCTAAAGCTCTTCTCTAAAAACTCTTTTACCTCCTTAATTCTTTTTACGTCATTTCCTACCAACACCACATCATCCACATATATTAGGGCTGCTACAAATGAATCTTCCCTTCTGAATGTAAGTAAAGAGTGATCAACACTAGATTGATTGAAACCGATGCTCGCTAACATATACTTCACGTGTCTTTAAATCGGACACCTGATAGCCTTTCTGCCCAATCGAATATCCCAAAAATATGCCAGATTTCCCTTTTTCTTTGAACTTTCCCTTTCTTCTTGCATTATAGGCATAGCATAAGCACCCAAAAACTTTTAGACGATCATAATCTAGCCTCTTTCCTATTACAACTTCATATGGCACTTTGTCCCCTGTAGCTAGCATAGGTAACCTTTTGATTAGGAATGTGGCTACCAGCACGCATTCAGCATAAGAGGTAATAGGAAGTCCTACATGAATTCTCAAATCTCTAGCTGTCTCTATTATATATTTGCGTTTATGGTCCACCACTCTGTTTTGTTACGACATGTATGCACAACATGTTTCTAGCATTATTCCTCATGTTTCATATTGCTTTGGCATCTCTGTGGATTTAAACTCGACCCTATTATCTACTCTTAGCCTCTTAACCCTTTTGCTGAATTGAGTCTCTATCATGTTTAAGAACATAGGTAATATTCGTGAAACTTCATATTTATACTTCACTAGGTAAACCCAAGTTGCCATGCTGAAATCATCCACAATAGTGAGGAAGTAATGTGCACCAGATAGTGATGATGTTTTATGTGGCCCCCAAATATCACAATGTAATAATTCAAAACATGAAGTAGTCTTTATTGTGCTTTCAGGAAATGGCAAGTGGGTTTGCTTAGCGTTTACACATGAGTTACAAAATTCTAAACTCTTATTTGTAATCTTCAAATTTATTTGTTCAATCTTTCTCCATGCAGCGTGTCCAAGCTTCCAATGCCATAAGTTTTCATCATCCTTATGCACAGTCATTGCTGCCTTTGTATTCTTCACTAGTTCAAGCAATGATAGTGTAACATCCCATCACCGATGGGAAGGGTAAATTGGTCATTTGGGACAGGTTAGGCGTGTGTAATCATATCTCAGCATGATCATACGTCATGTAGCCTCTATATAGATATGAATTGTAATTTTTGT
>JAOSBN010006205.1:0-18927 GCA_027563595.1 Erythroxylum suave | reverse complement strand
AAAGTTCACTGCGGCTAAAAACATTTGTCGTTGAAGCAAACCTTCGAAAACCCAGACTAATTTCAGAGAAATCACCCATTATGTGACTCGACCCAGCATCCTTCATTTAAAAACCTACCAAATTAGGTTAGAGCCGACAGATAGCATAAGAAGAAAAGAAAGAAAACACACAACACACTCTCGGCTCTTCCTCCACTTGACCATCATCACTCCTTTCCATTTATCTATCGGCACATTCATTATCTGCTGCTGCTGCCATGGATGCTCTTGGTGGGTTTCTGGTTGTAAGTTCTCCCGAAGCAATGCTTAGCTAAGCACCATTTCCTCTTGAAGATGTAGCAATGGCTTAAGTTCAATGGGCTTCAAAGAGGAGTAGTTTATTCATATTTAACTACATTATTGTGAACTCCTTAGTTAGGATTTACGCTTTGTAGTTGGATTTTCTTCATTATAGTTTAATCAAGCGTTAAACAATGAATTGAGTTATTGGGTTTGTTGATGTAGAACTTGGAGCTTCAATATATGAAGTCTCATATGTCATTTTGTGATTTTGTTAATTTTCTTTTATCTACCTAGTTATGTTTGATATTGAGATGATACTTGATCACCAAATTGATCATTGGCATTAACTTACCCTCGGCACTCATTAGGATGCAATCAACAAGGTTTTAAGAAATGGAGTTCATTGATTAAAACCTTGGACTTAAAAAGTTCTTTAAGGTTTATCATTTGGAAACTTAGTGATTTTTACTCCCACAAATATTTATTTTGAGGTATGATAGCCAAAGCTCATTTTTCAAAAGGATTTTATCATATTTGATCATTGTTTTAACCTTCGATTCCTTATTCCCCAAAATCCAAAAATATTTTTTTTACACACTTCCCTTTCAATTAGTTTAACTTTGTTAGATCTCTAAAGAACCAAAACCCCCTTCTAACCAATTTAGTTGCATTTCATGACATTTAAGCTAGCATAGATCCATTGCATTAGGTTCCAATTAAGTGAGATTACTTGAGGTTGCATCCTATATTGTAATCCTTAGAATTCAATTTTTTATTCGACCTCCAAGGGTAAAGCCGAAAGACGAAGTGGATCACACACCAAATCAATTTTCAAGACATATCATCCACAATTCACTATACAATCACATTTATGAATCTTTTTATATTCCATATCTTCGATGTTGATCCCCCTTTATTGTTTATCTTTCTTGAATCAATTACATTCTACTAGGGATTTATTCCACCTATCAATATAATATCAAATCAATTATGGCCTTAAACTATTCTTAGGCCTTCTTCTTCTCAATATAAAGGAGGACGAATCTTTCTATCGTATAACACCTTATATGATGTCCTTAATCTCATGTTCCTAGGAACTCCAAAATATAAGCTCTAAGTATATCTCCAACAGTTAAAACCATTGGCAAATTAGACATTTAGTCATAGCTCGCGCCACTTGCTTCTTTCTCCTTGGCTGCTAAATGTTGTTTTGACATATTACACCAAGATGTATAACATAGGCCGTTATGCATGCTGCATCAAAAGTTTGTTTTCTCAAATTATCTACTTCGGTTACACCTACACCTTTCCTCAATCATATCATATCATCTTCCAATTCAAACTTAAATTTAGATTCATGTTTAATTTCTTAATAAGATTCACAAATTTTTGCATCGTCACTTTGAACTTTTCTGATCCTTTCATGCAAAACTAGCCTTAAGTTCAACATAGCTAGTAATGCTTCATTTTTCCCCAAGTGCAACTCAATCATTCCATGCTTTCTATTGCCCCAGATTTGGTAGCCTTAATATCTGATTTTGCAGAATTCTGTTATTGGATTTTCAGTTCAATGCATCCGCTACCATACTAGCTTTTTTGGATATCATTCATTTGTGCAATTATAATCTTTAAGCAACTCTATCATTTGTCTCTGTCTCATATTCAATTCTTTCTACTCAATAATTTCCTCAAACTTTTATGTTCTGAATAATTTCGAAATGTTTCACCCTAGATATAAAGTCTCCAAATTTTAAAAGCAATTACTATTACTGCAAGTTTTTAATCATATATCAAATAATTCAACTTATGAGACTTTAATTGTCTTGATACATATAAAATCAGTTTATTATACTGCAATGGATTACAACCTAATCTCTGGTGTGAAACATCATTATATACTACATAATCTTAAAACTTAGATGGAATAGCTAACACCAATGTTACGATTATTAGGTGTTTTAATTCCTCAAGATTCTTGTTACATTCATTAGTCGATTTGAAAGAAAATTTTTTCCTTAAAAGTCTTGTCAAAGGGCTAAGATCAGTAAAAACTCCTCGACAACCTCTAGTAATATCCAATAACCAGCTAATTCTAGAAAAGTTTGGATCTCATATACATATTCCTTGGAGTTTATCACTTCTTCATTACCTCTATTTTCTTTGGGTTTCCCGATATACCGTGTTCAGGTACTATATAACCCAATATATTACTTGATCAAGATAAGATTCACTCTTACTGAACTTGGCATATATTCATTTTTCCCCTTCATGATATGTGAGATTAACCTCAAATTTTCAAAATATTCCTTTCAACTTTTTAAATATACTCAACTTTTTAATCACAATCACTGATCCCTAAGCAAGGTTGGAGAACTTTATTTATTAATTCCATGAATGCTACTGGGGCATTTGTCAACCCAAACAGATATTTCCAGAAAGAAAACTCAATGTGCTTATAACTAGTTGTCGAAATTGTTAAATAACAAATTCCTCAAATGAGGTAATGTTATCACCTATTTTTCTCAGTCTCCCGATTTACTTCTTATCTCGAATGATTTTCTCTATTCATTTAATTTCCTCATATTTCTTCTTGACTTATTCTAATATCTATTCATTCATACTAGTTTCTCCACACATTTTAGTTTATCCACAAGCTTCAATTTTTTTGAACATAACTGTCAAATCTAATTTGTGTTCTCTGGGTATACAAATATAGAGCACATTGTGGATCTGAGTTTCTTTAGCAATAACAATTGAAATGACAATAACATTATCTCCAATTCATGAACCTAATAACATATTTAGGTTGATTTACATCAACATACATACATTCTATATAGAATATTCAACCTCTTATGCTTGAGCCTCAGTTAGATATGGGACTACAACGTTCACTTCTAATTCATTCACTATTCATTTATTTTTAGAATTAAACCATCTGATCTACTTGATTTAATTCAGTGAAAGTCTTCTTTGAAAGAAGATTTCTTGCTACCATCATCGATACTATTTACATAATCCTTATCGATCAATTATTTTCATCATTATTTTTCAGCCATATTACCTCAATAAGATCAATTTCTGTCATTTCATACATGATCATAGTATTCTATTTACCAAAACTCGATGAAATAGTAGACATGATTGTTATCGCATATGCTTAGGTGTGTATCATAAAGGTCATCCTATCTTATCTAAAGATTTATTTCTGACAAATGATGTTATCTTAATCTCGATTGATTTTGGAGAACTTTTCTCACTTTATACCTGACCACGATGGTGGTGGAACTTCCCACAATCGTGACAGAACCAAATAATATAGACCATGATTGTAGGGACTACGCCATGATCGTGCCTTACTTCTATTTCCTCAAACTCCTTACAAATATTAACATCATTTACACTTTCAACCTGTCCTTAATTAAGCACTATAAATACTTTCTTGTGCCACTCTGATTCATCTCATAAGTTTGACTATAGGAACTAAGACTTAAAAACATTTAGTCATTTATAGGTCACCTCTTATATCATCTGCAAGTATATATTACATATATTCTTAATAACATTATTTACCAATGTAACCGCATTATCATATATGTACTCCTAATAACTGGTTAACTTAACCTTGAAAACCTCTATATATATTGCTATCATTTATCTCATCTTTCAGTTATCATTTATTCATCTTATAGACATACATTCTCAACCAATTCAAAAATTTAGAAGTATAATCATTATAAATTTCTAATCTCAATTCCCCTAATATAATCTTATACTAAATCATGACTCTTATCACATTGATCAAATAACCGTTTCATGTCCAATTCCAACCTCTCTAGGTCAAAGAAAATTTGGTTTTCTTTCAACCTTACTTGTACACTTTAATTCTTGTCATTTTTACTCATATCTCTACTTTCTTTAGTCAATCCACGACAAGGTATACACATCTATATCACATTCAAGGAGATATATAACCACAGTGCAATACTGATGTCATATTCAATAATATAACCATAAATACAAATGTAATGAATCATTATCTATCATATCAAACCATATACTATTTCTCATTTTTAGATATCCATAACCCTTCATTTTCTCACATTCTGATAGATTATCATTTTTCTTACTACTTCTAATAGTTTATCTTTTAACAAATGCTCATGCATATGACTAATGTAAATGTAACTCAGACCAGGGATCAGTTGCCAAAGTATGTTATGACATGTCTAATATACATGTACCTTGACACATAAAATGAAAAATGCCCATCTGAGACTCTAAGTTTGGGCTCTGATACTAAATTGTAGCATCCCACTCTTATAAGGCATATTCCTGAACATAAAGTTGGTATTTGAGAACATGGTGACATGCTAGGACAGTCAGTCAAACTCAATAAATTTTTTTTTCTCGCATGATATGCACCAATTACGTTTTAAACATATTAAAAGTATATTGCAACCCATATCATTTAGAAACACATCGAGAGCAAATCGATTCTCAATTTGATCATTTAATTTTTACAAAATGCTTTCACTCACAATATCATTACATTTTAGAGTTTAATTATACCATAAATGACACTTGCGAAATACAATACTTAAAAAAAAGAATGGAAAACAAATGCAGATGTGAACTAATCCTGATCTCTATCATTTATTCGATTTCAAGGTCTATATTCAAGCTTGTCTAACTGGGTATCTCCTCTAGCCCTGAAAAACAACATTGCAATTTCGGTGAGTTTTGTGAACTGAATAAGCAGACTATCCTTGATGTCTCACTTAAATCACATAACACAACAATTCATCTACAGTTCATATAATCACATGATGCACATCACTTCACTAGTCAGCATGTTGAATCAAATATCACTTTTTTTCACTTATTTCACATTTGACATTTCACATTTAGAATAGTTCAACAAATCATTGCTATAATTTAAACATACACATAAAATATATTTATGTGTTCACAAGGTTACACACGCTAAGTTTTATTATTTATAACCTTGGTAAATTCCATAAGCACACGAGTCGTTCGCGTAGTAACTAAGGTGTCGATCCCACAAGGAAGCCTAATCTAGTCCTAAAATCTAAGGTTACCCTAAACTAAAATAAATTTAAACAAATAACTAGTGCAGAAATTAAACCAATCAAAAATCAACTATAAGAATTTATAGTGCCAAAGAGTAACAAATAGCAATCACAACGTCCAACTTGAAATTAACCTAGAAATCACTAAGTGAGAGAAAGGGGATTTTGATTCGAAACTAAAGAGAACCTAACCAATTATATAATTATTGAATTGATGGGTCTAGACAGTCCTAAGGTGAATTACTCTCTTTTCGGTTATAATTCTTAACCCTAATTGATAGTCCCTAATTCAAATTATCGAATTGCGATCTCTCAATTTGTAATTGATCTAAAACCTAAATTATTTCTAAAATTGTCTACTAACCTACTGGGAATCTATGCTCGATCTCTCGTTACACAACTCTACTAGTTTGATTCAATTCTACCTATCTATCCACCTGACTCTCGATAGCCCAAATTGATGAGTTTTACCTGGCTCGCCCTCTCAGTTTATTGTCGAATTATTAAGAGCAGAACAGAAACACAATGAAAGCAATAAAAACACAATCAATTAAATTTCATTAATCTCAAGAGTTAATATACGAAGGTGAGTATAAACATAGACTCAACATTCAACACAACTATTCTCAACATCCATTTCAATTTTATACATGAATAAAATTGAAATAAATGGAAATTATTGTCGATAACGGAATCTCTAAAATAGTGATAGCGGGACACCATATGTTCCGGGAAGTACATCGCATCTAGCTCATCTCCGTGCCTTTCTTCCTTCATCTCCTTCCTCATTCTCTTGATCTTTCTCTAGGTTTCCCTCGGATTTGGATGAATCAAACTCTCTTACATAACCCTTTAGACTCTCCAACGACTACCACCTCTATCTCATAATATAACAATTAAGTTTAAAGACTCAAACTAACCCATAAAAACACTTAAACATACAAACAAACATAATTGAACCCTAGTTGCACACTTAACCCTCAAATTCACACTAAATACATAACAAATTACACCATAAAACATCATGCAATTCACCTCTATAAACATCCCTACACTTAAAAGTTTGCTTGTCCTCAAGCAAACAAAATAACAAAAACACAATAAACACAAAGCTCACAATGCAATAATGAGGCAATAGATTTAATATAATGAAACAAATTTAAGTTTGAACACAATCTAATAAGTTATATCTAATCATTAACAAGCAAAATCTATGTCTAAAAGCTTTGAACTAAATATACAACTTAATCGAGATCTAAGTGTTAACTTATTTACCCTTTTCAATTATGCACAAGTGTTAATAATTTTTTGGCCTCCTAGACTCTGTGATTGTTCCTAAATATATTTCCCTAAAAATTTAAGTTTATTACAAGTTTGGAAGGTTTTTATTTAAAACACACATTTTTTTAATAAACCAGGACTTGGTCTTTTACTCGAAGGCAAACATTAGTGATGAATGTCGATCTGGTTATTGGTCTAAGTCATTTATCAATAGCTTGGTTGAAATGTGATTATAGCCTTTTTACATGAAGACACATATTTGTGATGCCTATCGATCCGGTTACTCAACTACATCATGTTTTCAATTGGCTATTAGCTTTATTCATAACCCCAAGGGCAATGGAATAGTGATTTATTTAACCAACATTTTCTTAAATTATTTCCTATCTTGTTGCTTTTAGCTATTCGTTTTGATGAAAAAATACTAGTCAAGCTACTTTAGTTAAAAGACCTCAAATTATGAATGGGTGTGACAATCTAGAGGGTGCTAAATTTACACTAAGTCCTATTTAGGCTATATATTTATCCAAAGGCCCTCTAATTCACTAATTTCACAGGCTAATGATTATTTATAATCTAATAGACTATGTCCAAAATTAAATGAATTTGAATCAATCTAAGTCATTGACACATTCACACACTTCGCATGATATAATCCTAATCATATAGTATGCAAAATCAGATACAAAAGTAAAAACATAGAATCTCTCACCACATTTGAACAACACACTGTCCTCAATGTGAGAAGGAAACATACACAAGCACATAAAACAAACGAAAGGACAAAAATTAAGGTGAACAAGGAAAAAATAAAAATGAAAATGAAAATAAAAATAAAAATAAAAATAAAAATAAACAACCTAGACTGAAGGCTAATTTGGAAAGTAGAAATTGGGTTAGGTATAAATCTTAAGGAGATGGAGGTGGTGATGGTGTCAGAGGTAGCAATTGAATGCGTTTAGACTTAAAATATCGATGGAGTCGTCGGATCTTTCGGCTCTGTTGTCATTGTTTACGCACCACTTCTGCTAATGTTTTGTTGGTTTTAGAAATTGGTTGGTTTTAGAAATTGCATCCAAAACCTTCCTCCAACCTTGCTCTTCCTCTTCCTCCGATTCTTCACTAGTTTATTCCTCCTGTTCTTGCCAAGGTGGCGCTAAGCTTGAACTCGCCTGACCTGCCCTAGTTTGCACATATGTCTTTTCATTGATATGCCATAGACTCTTGTTTGTGAAATGAATAATCTCAGCCCGAAATAAGTGACAGTGGTTAAGAAATTCCGGTAGATAGATAGTTAGTCCACTTCGACCCCCTCCAAAATGTTCCACAATGGCAGACACTATGTACCCTATTCTAAGATTATTGGTCCTCTTGTGCGGAGCCATAACAATAGCTTATAACACATACGTGGATGTGCATACTAGAATACTATGGTCCACACATCATAATATGAAAAGTTCCTTGGTGGAATACTTATTGGTTTCTGACTTGTCGAAAACTAGCTGACACATAAATTTGTGCAACAACAGGTGTTCTTGGGACCTGATAATGTTGTTGTGTGCATTCTTGGCATGGAAGCGCTCCATTCCAGTAAGCACTTTCTAGTATTAAGAGGCATAGAAATCATCATCTTGATCAGCAATGGTTGATTTGGGGAATCAACACATCTTACATATGAGTTCTACATTTAATTCATATGCCCTCTCAACCGGAACCATAATTCCTTGGGGTTCTTAGGTTCAAAAATTAGTGAAGTAAAAAATTCCAGTGTAAGTTCCTCATAAACAGGAAATTGGAACTGTATGAACCGGCCCCACTAGATTCTTTTAGTTAGGTTCTCTATCTGTTCATGTAGCTCTAGCCTATCCAGTGTGTCAATATCAAAGTACCTAGGAGCTACAATGTGTTTAAAATGAAGGGATCGAAAATGAGTACCTTCCTCCTCAGTGTAAGTCAGAAAGGTACTCCGAAGTCCGCTGCTCAATTCCTTCTCTCCCGTCTTATAACTTATTTTCCTCTATGTGGCTTTCGTCGGGCTGATTGCTTAATGCATGGCATAATGAGACAGAGTTTTGGAAAAAATTTAGGTTGAAAAATTTCTATAAAGATGTCGGTGCGATTGAATGCTGAAATTCTAGAGAGAAAAAGAGAAATTGAAAATGAAGTGAGAACTAAATATATAGGTGGTAAAAGGGTAAAATGGTAAAATTTTGATTTAAAAATTACACCTTCCCTTGTTTCTACATAGTCGCAGGACCTCTTCTAAATTTTTTTCCTTTGTGATTTTTCTAGTAATTTCTCTTTCACTCCTAGTTCTTTTGTGGCCCTCTTTCACCTCTCTTTTCGTGCTTGCCCTATTATCCACAAAATTTTGGAAACCTACCCTTTTCTTGATTTTATTCAAAACAAAAACAAAAATAAACCTAACTATGGAATTCAACAGTTCTAACTAAAATTAAATGACTAAACTTTCTATGGGTTACCTCCCATGTAGTGCTTCTTTTAGTGTCAATAGCTTGATGCTCCTTTTAGTGTCAGTAGCTTGATGCTCCTTTTACGCCCAAGGTTGTTGGAATGAACGGTCTGATGATAGCGTCGCCATTAATCGTAAAGTCTGAACTTGAGCTACCATACTGCAGTTACCACTGTACTTGAAAATTTCCTTCCCTCACCTTCTCCTTCACGAGCACTTCTTTCGGAAAGCATTACCTAGATCCTCAATGTCCTCCTATTCTCGTCGAGGTTTGGGTTTTTTAGAATCCACCGGGGATGAAGGAGCTTCGTACTTTGTAATGGTCACCTTGAAAGTTAATTTCTCCTTTCCTACCAGCAGAGTTAATTCACCGTCATCCACATTAATAATTGAGAGCGTAGCGGCCAGAACAATCATCCAATAGTTATTGGGTTGTCTTCATCTTCATTGATGTCCAAAATAAAGAAATCTGTGGGAAAGATAAATTTGCCGACCTTTACTGACACATCTTGTATGGTTGCTATTGGTCTATGCGAAGTTTTATTGGCCTTCTTTACTAAAAACTTGGTGGGCACTAACTCTCATAACCTTAATTTAAGATTGAATGTGTAGGGCATCATATTTATGCTCATACCTAAATTCACGAATGCCTTATCTATAATGATCTTGTTGATACTACAGTGGACGAAAGTGTCCCCTGGATCATCCTTCTTCACTATATTGGGGTTGTCCCCCAATGGTCACTTCTTACCTTTCTTAGTGATGGACTCCTATAATTTAAGCTTTGAATGTACTAGTTTTGTCACGTCCTTAATCTTATTTTTCTCAATCTCCTACAGCTTCTTTTCTTCCTTCCTTGCATATAATTCCTTCTAAGAAAAAAATTGGTGAGGAAATACACATTGGGTTACTGTAAGTAACTTGCTCACAAGTTCACTTGGAAGGTCTTCTTTAACCATTTAACCTTCTCCTTTATCCCCTGCCTTTTTTAGTTCCTCATCCTAATTCTGACTTATAACCATGATATACTCCTTCAGGTTCAACTTGGTGTTGCTTAAAAGAGTTCCAGTATACCGAATAGTCATTGCCTTTGTCAGCTAGCCTACTTGGAATTCTAAATTATGTATAGATGAGGCATGAGTCTTTGTAACTTGCTCGAATTTACTCTTCCTCTTATGTGCCTCCTCCATATCTCCTATCTTATCCAAAATCCTGTGCAACTTCGAATTCGTCGAGCTTGCTTTATCCTGTTAGAAGCTTGATTGCCATGAAGCCTGAATTACCCTCCATTGCTGTTATTCAACCATGAAAAGTTGGGGTGATTCTTCCACTTGGGGTCATATGTATCGAAGTAGTGATTATTAACCCACTCCTCATCCAAATTGCTCCCCTATGTAGTGTACATGCTCCTAGTTATCCTTTCTCATCAGGTAGTAGTCCATGGTGTCATGGTCTAATTGTTCGCATAACTCACACTTCAACTACGTGACCTTCACTTGAGCTAAGGATGATGTCTTCATATTACTGAGTTGTCACATCAAATTATCGATATTAGCTTGCATCTCCGTCATCTGATTGACTATGAGAACTCTCTTTTGCCCTCTAAAGATAGTAGGTTGCCTACTTCTTTTACTTGCCCATAAGCAGTTGTTGCTTGCCATCTCCTCTATCAGCTCCCCTGCTTCATAGGCCTTCTTTCTCATTAGAGATCCTTCCGACACTGCATTGATTGTGCCTTTAGGAGGTGGGTTTACTACATTTTAGAACGGCTACAGCAGGAACTCCTTGGGTAGGTTGTGGTGTGGGCATCTCCTCTGTAGATCCTTATAACACTCCCATACTTCATAAATTGACTACCTATCACCTTGTTGGAAATTGGTAATTTCCTTTATGATCTTAGTGGTCTTTGTCAACGGGAGGTACTTGTCGAGAAAGGCACGCACTAGCTACTCTTATGAAGTGATGTTAGCGGGGCTTAGTGAATGATACCAAGCCTTTGCTCTACCTCTAAGAGTGAAGGGAAACAACCTAATTCTAACTTCATCCTCCAACATCTAGTGATACTGGAAAGTATCACAGATCTCGAGAAAACTTACGATGTGTGCATTTGGATCTTCATTCACTAGTCCTTAAAATTGGATATTCTGTTGAAGCATGTTCAGGAGAGCTAGCTTGATTTTGAATGAGACCTCTTGAACAGACAGTCTAGCCACTCCTTAGTTAACTGGGTTGAGCCCTGGCCTCATAAAGTCCATGAGGGTCCTCTATTTTTGCATCCCAGGGTTAACTTCCTAATCCATAGTTTCCTAAAATTGCTCAGCCATTTGTGATTTCTCGATCTCTTCTTCTTCCTCTCGCCAAACTTTCCTAAGGTCGTTCTAATCATGCTATATCTAAATATAATATCTTAGCTACTGACTCGAACCCCTCATGACTCTTGTATTCATGCAAGAGAACGATTCCTAAGTAAAATGAACGAAATAAAAACAAATATTAAAAACTACTCTAGCGCCTTAAACTATAGAACTAAATGTTGCCTTCCCCGGCAACGGTGCTAGAAACTTGTTCGTAAGTTATATGCACTGATTTTTACTATTTATAACCTTGGTAAATTCTGCAAGCGTATAGGTCGTTCATGTAGTACCTAAGGTATTGATCCTATGAGGAAGCCTAATCTAGTCTTAGAATCTAAGGTTGCCCTAAACTATAATAAATTTTAACAAATAAATAATGCAAAAATGAAACCAATCAAAAATCAATTACAAGAATTTCAAGTTCCAAAAAGTAACAAAATAGCAATCACACAAGCCAACCTGAAATTAACCAAGATTTCATCAAGTGAGAGAAAGGGGATTTTGATTCGAAACTAGAGAAAACCTAACCAATTATGCAATTATTGAATTGATGGGTCTAGGGGGTCCTAGGGTGAATTACTCTCTCTCGAGTTACAATTCTTAACCCTAATTGATAATACTTAATTCAAATTATGGAATTGCGATCTCTCGATTCACAATTGGCCTAAAACCTAAATTAGTTCTAAAATTGTTTACTATCCTATTGAGAATCTATGCTAAATCTCTCGTTACATGACTATCGATTTGATTCAATTCTTTACCTATTAATTCACCTAACTCTCGTTAGCCCAAATTGATGATTGTTACCTGGCTCACCCTCTTAGTTGTTTGCCAAATTATTAAGAGTAGAATTGAAATCAGTATCAAAGTAATGAAAACACAATCAATTAAATTTCATTTATATCAAGAGTCAAATTATGAAAGTCAGTATAAACATAGACTCAACATTCAACACAACAATTCTCAACACCCATTTCAATTCTATACATGAGTAAAACTGAAATAAATGGAAAATACTATTAGCAACTAAATCTCAGAAGTGGTGATAACAGGAAATCACTTGTTTTGGGAAGTAAGTTGCGTCTAGGTCATCTTCGTGTCTCTTTTCCTTTGTCACCTTCCTTAATCTCTTGATCACTCTCTAAGATTTGGATGAATCAAGCTCTTTTGCTCGACTCTCTAGCCTCTCCAAAATGTTGCTGCCTTGGTCTCATAATGTTCTATTTATTTTGTGGAAGCCCTAGGTCAAAGTTGAGGTTGAAATCGGTTAAAAAATCTTGCTTTACTTGAGTTTTCGCATCAGCCTCTGCATAGACCATGATCGTGGCCAACACTTTGACCTTTCTACTGAATTTTAGTAAATTTTTGAAAAAAGTTTGGGGTCTTATTACACTAGGAAAAATGTTGAAAAATGGGCAAATGGAAGCGTAACATGTGGACTGATTATTGAGTGTAAAGTGGCTTACATGCAATGGTGACATGTGGAGAGGTCTTATACATGCATGTGGTTATATTTATGGTAAAACAATACTATAACTTTTCTTGTTCTTCACCATCAACACCAATACCAAAACTCTTTCTTTGCTCACCCATCATAAAATCAACTAGTTGTTTGTGTTTGTGCATTTGATTCACTCTCACTGTTGGAAACCTTGTTAAACCAAGTAAGTGCTTTTTGATGATGTTTTAACATTATAAATGAATACATGCATAAGAGGTTTAAGAAGTGTAGTTTCGATGAATGAATATGAGGAATGAAATATTCAAGTTGACTTTTAATTCTGTCTGTAAGAATTTCAAAATTTGTTATGAAATTGAGTCTTGGCTTAGGCTGTAGCACTACCAATGATAGAAATCATATCCTGTTGTTATCAAATAAACTGTATTGATATAGGCTTAATCAGACAAAGGTGTCTTCACAAAAGTTGTAGCTTATTCTCTTAGCTTTCAGTTAGTATAAAGTTTGTAACTTTTAGATATTTTAGTTGACAAGAGTTGTGCAACTTGAATGCATGATTATGCCTTAGCCAAAATTTCAAATGTACTCAATCTATAGTATTTTGAGCATAACTCATAGAATAATGAACCAAATTGTATGATCTTAGAGTCATTAGAAACTTAAGGCATAGGGGAGAAATTTTCTAAAAGAAAGTGTTACATAAATACACCATTTTACTTGTCATAATGATCATGTAAAGTAGACTTGAAAGTTGTGTTAACATGAAAGCTGGAATAGTTAATGGGTGAATGAATTTTGACCCATTTGGAGTACAAATAATCTATGCATCAGTTTATTACAGAAGTATACCTACGCATATGTCATTGAATATGCATGTTATATGATACATTTATAAAAAATTCATATTTAGATATATGAACAATGTGGTAACATGAAATTATATTTGATTGCATATAAAAGAGCAAGTAGAGCGACAGCTTCCAGATATTACTGAAACTTTAAGACAATAAGCCAAAAGGGAGCAATTGTGAGTAACCTAAGATGACTTCACCTTAACTTGTTTTGTTTATTACTGAATTAAATTTGATATTGATGAATGTGTACTAAATTCTGGACATAAAATGTCTGAGGAGTTTTGATGCATGATTAAAACATTGGAAGTGTCTTCAACTTAAATGTTCATGCCAAACTTAGTTCAAGGATTATTGTAAACAAGAACATGAATGCAAATGTAATTGATCAATTGTGATGTTTGAAATTGAGGAATGCATTTCATTCTAATGCATGTAATATAAAGGCAGTTGTGACTGATGTCGCCAATGTAAAAAAGTTGAAAGCTCAGACATTTAAGGCTCAATGTGTACAAAGAACCCTATATTCCCAACGAATAAGGGACATTATGAAAATCCCAGTATCTATAATGGATACGAGACAGTGAAAAAGGCACACAGTCACAACAATGAAGTAAATGAAATCGAGTATTATAACATTGCATACACATATGATCTAAATGAAGTGAATGATTGTAATATTTTGAGACCCTTGTGTATGAAATATGTTATAATTTGTCAAGGTTTATGTTCTGTAAAATTATATTGAAATAATGACGAATTTTGTTTAAAATATGACAAATGTGATCAGGTGTTATATGATATTAGTTGATAAAAATCAAGTTGATTGGAATTACATGATGATATGATTTATTGTGTGTTGTATGACAAGAGTGAACCATTAAGGATGGTTCCTCTATTGATTTATTATGGTTTTACTTATGATGCCATGGAATATAGTGAAGGTGAAATGGTTAACACATCATTTCTATTGGGCATATGCACGTGTGTCCGAAGGATGCATATGCATGTGTCAGATGGAAGTGAGGTGTTACATTACATGCTTTATACTTAACCAAATGTCCTACCCAAGCCATAAAGCTAGTGGAATATTTATGATTGGTGAGTTTATGGATGTACAAAAGTGTAAGTATGGGGGTGTACATATACGTGGGTTGGTTAATGCTAGGATGTTTTGATATGTCTTATCATTGAAATTCCCTTGTTGTTATAGCTTATTTTAATTTTTATAAGGAAAAGAAAGAAAGCAAGAGAAAATAAAAAGAAAAAAGAGAAAGTGAAATGAAAAGAAAATGAAAAAGAATCAAAGAAGAAAATGAAAAGAATGAAAATTTTTTGTTTAAATAAATTTATCAAGTAGGAAGTACATATGAGTTTTCAAAGTTATGCATACTTAATGCATCTTCCTAGAGTTTTAATGAATGTGTTATTTGTGTTTGTTGAATATGAGCTAGATGTTGGCTTAGAAGGTTAACCTTTTTTATGGTTTCAATGTATTGTCATCAGTTATATGAGTGATTCCTTCAGATTGGTATATGTTTTATGTGGTTTGTGAGTGAGAGCTCAATTGGGTTGTGAAATATAAATGTTGCATCTGCCATAGTTGATGATACCTAGTTTTGAAGAGTGTTAACTTGTGCACTCATATTAAGTGTTGTTTTGTTTCACTAGCTTAATGGCTTTCAAGTTACTTAACCTAAATACATCTCACCTTACCTTTACCCACATTACAACCTTGAAAGGTCCTTTAATTAGTGAATTTGTATGTGACCTTTAGCGGGGGAGAAATGAAATGAAACGCAAAGTTGTGGATTGTCATTATCATGAATGGTATTTGAGTGTATCCATGAACATATCTTATTTGAACATATTTTCCAAATCTACCATTAAATGACCCAGTTTTTAAAGATATTGAATATTGATTGATCATGAGTAAAAGCTTGGGATGTTAAATTTTTACTATGATTTTTGGAAGTCATTAATATTTCTGATGATTATATATTCTTAGAAAATATAGGAAATAAGTGAATGATGTTTTGGGGTCTATGAGCTTTATTTTTTTTTTTTGCACAAGGATGAACAAAATCTAAATGTAGGGAAAATTGATAGGTGCTTAATTGATTACAATATTATTCTATAACGCTTAACGATTATTGACTTGAAATTGCTTAAGGTACTCGCTTTGACTCATATTTGAGTTTAGGGACAATTTAGAAGCAAAAACGTTAAAGTGAATCGAAAGCTCTACATTTTGGCCATTTTTTGAAGATTAATTTTTGGTTGTCTTCATAGACTCAGAAGAAGGAAATTCAAAGACAAAAAGAAGAGAAGAAATAAAAACACAAATAAATCAAAGTTGCTAAAGGTTGTTGTGCATAGACCAACCAAGGTGTTCATGAATTAAATATTTTACATGGCCATGCACAATATTTCATATGATACACTAGTTGGAGGCAGGGAACATTTAACGTAGACATTTCTAAGACTTTGGATGCGGTTTAAATGAAAATGCATAGAAGCAGCGGAGGGTTTAAGCGAGATGTGAATAGTAGCTTGGACCATAATGTTAATTTGTCACATCAGTGGATAGTAGCATGGTTTGAGAGAAAACAGAAGAGTGGAGGCACTATAGACGGCTTCAAGTGGGAAAATTTTTATGGGGTTGAAGGATTTTCTTGAGAGACCTATGGAGGGCTAGACGTCCTGAAGCTAGTTCAGAGGTGACATCGACACCGATGACCCGAGTTACGTGTATTTTATAGTTTTTGTTATTTCTTTCTCTTATTAGAAATTGATTTTGTTATACTATGTTAATTGATTTTGAATTTGTGTATGGATTATCATATTTTCATTATTATTCAATTATTTTTGTGTGAATCCATTTGGTATTGTGAAATTATGATTTTAATGCATTCATTGAATCATTTATTTATAAGCCCGTTTTTAAAGTTTTGATGTAATCCGTAATTGTTATGTTAAAATTCATATGTCGCAATAACAATTTGTAATCATTAGAAATAACATAACATAGGTTAAATGACGCATCGTATATGATTGTTGCCTTCATTAATCAGTTTTCCTAATTCATAATACTACTACCCAATTAAATCTAGAGATCATATCTTAGGTTATTCGATGATTAGGTTTAATTAATAATTGTATCTTCATTAAACAAAACCTAAGGGAAAACTTAGGTTAATTGTTAGCCCACGATTAATAGTTGCTAGGAGAGGTTTGAGAACAACAAATCAAGGAAATATGCTTAACTAGGGTGTAGGTTGAGATTGAACCAAAGAGTCAATTCCCAACTAAAGTCCCCACTTTTATCATTTTTCTAATGTTTTCTTTAATTTTTTTATTAGTCTAGTTTCATTTTACTTTGTTGTTTAAAAAAACCAAAACCCCCCATTAAAACTAAACACCAGTTACTTCAATTTCATAAATTTTACACACACTATTTGTGGGATCGACTTAGACTTACCACTGTTATAGTAGTAGTTTAGTTATTTTACTTTGATTAACATTATGATGAACTATCAGTCACCCATTGGGTTTCCAAATATGTTGACAATTTTACAAATTAGAATTATAATTAGATAAATTAAAAATTTTTTCATTTATTTTTAATTCTCCAATTAAACAATTTGTAATCACAGATTAAAATTAGTGTGTAGCAATGCATCATAACCACCTAAATATTTAGAAATGTCAAAGTGGTTTTGACTAACCTTTTCTTGTATGATATTTTCGTATAATTTTATCCTTTCATCATATAATTTTTTGAATAGATAGAGTATGGAATTAATGTCTACTCTTTCTGAGTCCAATCATATCAATTTTCCTTCATTAGCTATTGATTCAATTAATGACATTTTAAAACTATTTATAAAGTGTTGTTCTACCTTAGCCAAGGATTTCAAGAATCAATACTGATCGAGAACATTGTGGAGTTATGTAAATATAGAGCCCTAGAAAGCCAGTGTATTTGCTTATAACTTAAATTTCTTCCAGTTATAGTTTTGTAATAAAAATATTTATTATTAATAAAATAAAAGAGTTTGGTTTTTATGAGTAATATATATCTAGTTATAAGGTACTGAGATTCTTTTGTAAATAATATGCATATACATAGAGATGTATAGGAAACATGTATATAATAAGAATCTAAAATAAAGGATTCACAGTTGAATAATCAAGTTAGTCGCTTGATTATGGTTTAAACTGTAGTGTTGCGATTTATCTACCTGTAAGTAAAGGAGTTTACTTTGAGGGAATGCTGAGTTTCATATCACGATAATAGTTGACTATTGATAATGACACTATTTAATGAATCTGGAATCAAGTATGTTGTAAGAATAAAATGGGTCGTTACTTTAATTTTAAAACATACAACTTGAGCATTTGTTTATTATGGACCACAATCTTGATGAGTGATGAACTCATATGTTTTTCATTATAATTCTTGACATGATCAGAATGGATTTTTATAGAGTTTAATCCAGTGTCTACATTTTGGAATTATTAATTGAAACATGTATCAGGCAACATTCATTCAAATAAAGAGTTTATAGTGATATCATCACTTCTAGATGTTTTATGGAAATTGGTGATCAAACTGGCACTAGTAGTTTGATGGACTAGCTACCCATCAAGTCTTAACGCCAAGATGAGATCTTGTGTGTTAATCACCATATAGAGTAAAATGGAATTTCTAGAAGGCAAAATCAATATAAGGGCAAAACAGTAATTTTATCCTTTATTGTGCGACTGGTTATAATAAGGTTCATAATAGGATTTTCAATTGGACATCTTATTTGAAATATGTGTTCTCATAATATTTAAAAATTCAAGAGTTCAACTAATTGTCTTTAGTGAAATGACATTTAGTTAATAAACTGGAATTAATTCTAATGAGATTAAATTAATTCTGGGCTTATTGGAGCTTGAATTATCTAAGTCAAATAAGATTCCCCACTTGGCTTCTAGGAGGGTTATCAACTAAAGTAAGAAATACAAATAGAGATTTTAAAGCCTATGGTTGAATGTTGGGTTTATAATAATTAATTATTAATTAGAAGCCCAATTGAACATTTAGAAATGGGCTAGGCTTTGGTTTAATTTGATTAATTAAATT
>JAOSBN010006096.1:5048-18941 GCA_027563595.1 Erythroxylum suave | reverse complement strand
ATGCATGTATATATAAAAGGAATACCTCATAATATATTATTAACAAGTCATAATGTTAATACATGAATCACAAATATTCATTGGCCTAGGGTACACTACTAAAACTGTAAACTTAAACAAGAAAGTGTCTTATTTAGTGATTAAATTTCTGTCTAAACTATTATTGGCCCATCTAGTGTTCTGTATAAAAGGGAAAGCTAGCCTTTTTCTCTAGAAGAAGGTAATTAAGTTGTTACTCTAGTGTTTTGCACCATCTTGTAGCAACTCGAGAGGAGGAGATACAATGCCATCAAATAAGGTGGAAAGGAAATGTTTTAGTTTTTCATAGGAGGTTTATGCTAAAACTACATTTCTTCATGTTTTCCAGGTTCCATTCATTCCCTCTATTTTAAGTTTACTCAATTCTCTCATAATGTTTCCATATATTGACTTTTACAGAGTAGGGAAATAGTTCTGCAACACTTCTAGAGGAGAAAAGCCTCCCTCTAAGGCTTCTATGAAACCTCCTTAAGAAGTAAGTTAACTAACTTCAGCTTTGAACCCACTAAAGAAGCTTCTACAAATGGAAATTTATTATGCAACTGAGAAGGAAAGTCCCAATTTATTAGATAGGGAAAAAGCATTTTTAGGTATTGAAACAACACATTAGTTTATAATCATTCAGGGAACCAAGACTAAAATTTTTGGGCATGAGATACAAGAATGTTTTATTATCCTTTTTAAGCATTTTACCCTTTTCAAAAAATTCAAATACAAATGACGTTATCATCTCCTTAATCATTGGCCAATTCTTTTGAAAAAAAATAGTCCATTAAGGCCATTATGACTTGGAACCTCTTCTAGATTTGATGTAAATACTACTTTCTCTAACTCAAGTTCATTGAAAGGATATCTTATTGACTCCTTGTCAGCATTAGATAGCTAGTCTTTAAAGAAATAGCTTCAAATTAGCACTAAAAAGTGGCTAGAGGATGGGGTACTTTAGGAATTCCTAGAGAAGGAATAAGTTTCATACTTACGATCATCTTACGAGATAGAAACATCACCACTGTGTTTAAGAAGAGTGCATAATCTGTTGGTGTTCCTCCTTTCCAATATTGACTCAATTTATCTTCTTCTTTAAACCATTAGAACCTAGCTCTTTTGAGCAAAGAATTATGGATGACTACATCTCTAATGTAAGATTTTAAGGAATTATTTTCCTTATTTATCTTGAAAATATCACCTGGATGCTTATATGATTCGTCTTGATCTCTTATCAAATTATTCCTAGAAAAAAAAACTAATCATAAGTGTATTCCTCCTCATTGCATTGATTTATTTAAACTTTTTCTTAATCAAACTTAGTTTCATAAAATATATAAACATCATATGGCTTAAGATAGGTTAGGGCATCTATTTACATATAGCCTCACTAAATCCTTCTTCATTAGCTAGAAAGTTATTAAACATGAAAGGAAACTTCCTTTAATAACTGGAATATGATTACAGAATAATGTACTTACAAAAATGAATTTCCTCTCTATAAATTTTTCTACCAATCTATATTAAATGATGGTCTATCAATTTTGTCCTAATATTGCATCTTGCACTTTGTTTATTTCTCCATGTAAAGAATTTTCCTTCATATTTTTAATTATTGATTCCTAGTTATTTCATAAAGTCCCAAAAATTACATCTGAAATTTCTTAAAGAGACATTATTGATAGCTTCAAAACTATAAGTAGTGTGATTAAAATAACCTAAAAGTATATACAGAGCTTGAGTAAAGGAATGAATATGTTTAAGCTTATTCCATCGAGTATTACTTTAGGATGTAAAATTATAATCATAAATGAAAGAGACTGTCACCCTAGTATTCTTCTAGGGATAGATAACTAAAAATTACATCAAATAATCATTTTTTTACAACAGAGAGACCTTAAATAACTTTATATCTAAATAAATCACTATACAACCATAGTGATCATGTTGGTGGTTTCACAAAAAGCACTAATGATTGCCAAAATTTTGAGTTTTTTTACAACTTTCTTATTTAATTTAGATTCCAAACTACCTACAATAACGTGCTTTGTATCATAAAAGAAATTACTTTAATTATTATAGTTTTTTTAAGGCAATTGAAGCCCCTCGCATTCTATGAAATTGTTGATATAAGGGGGAGTTTGAGCTTTTATATCAACTATAGACACAAAAGGAGATTAAAGAATAGGGAAAGCTATTTGAGGTAGCAGAATAAAAGAAAATTGTCTTATTATGAGTAAAAGATAGATTAAAAGAAGTTTGATTCTTATTATTGGCATAGAGTTAGGAGCTTTCTCTTTAGAGGCATTAGCTAGCTCAACCATAGAAGTGTTGGAATTATGTAAATATAGTGCCCTGGAAAGCAAGTATATTTACTTATAACTTAATTTGCTTCCAGTTACTTTTTGTAATGAAAATATTTATTATTAATAAAACAAAGATTTTGGTTTTATATGAATGAGCATAATAAAACTATTCATAAGGTACCGAGATTCTTTTGTAAGTAATATACGTATATATAGAGATGTATAGGAAACATGTATATTATTAGAATCTAAAATAATTGATTCAAAGTTGAATAACTGAGTTGATCGCTTGGTTATGGTTTAGACTGTAGTGTTGGAATTTATCTCCATGTAAGTAAAAGAGTTTATTTCAAGGGAATTATAATTTCATATCATTATAGTAGTTCACCATCAATAATGGCACTATTAAATGAATCTATAATCACGTATGTTTTAAAGAATAAAGTAGGTCATTACTTTAATCTTAAAACATACATTTAAGCATTCGTTTATTATGGACCACAATCTTGATGAGTGGTGAACTCATTTGTGATTCATTATTATTCTTGATATCATCGGAGTGGATTTTTATAGAGTATCAATCCAATGTCTACATGTTGGAATTATTAATTGAAACATTTATCACATTCACACACATAAAGACTTTATAGTGATATTATCACTTTTAGATGTTTTACGGAGATTGGTGATTAAACTGACGCCAGTAGTTTGAAGGACTAGCTACCCATCAAGTCTTAACACCAAGATGAGATCTTGTGTGTTAATCACCATATAAAGTAAAACGGGAGATCTAGAAGGAAAAATTAATATAAGGGCAAAACGGTAATTTTACCCTTTCTTATACAGATGGTTATAATATAGTTCATACTAGAGTGTGCAATTGTACTTCTTTTTTCAAACATGTGTTCTTATAATATTTAATAATTCAAGAGTTCAACCAATTTTCTTTAGTGGAATGACATTTAGTTAATAAGTTGGTATTAAATCTAATGATATTAAATTAATTCCGAGCTTATTGGAGCTTGAATTATATAAGTCCAATTAGATTCCCCATTTGGCTTCTAGGAAGGTTATCAAGCAAAGGAAGAAATATAAATAGAGATTTTAAAGCCTATGATTGAATGTTAGGCTTACTTTGAATAGAAGTCCAAATGAACGTTTAGAAATGGGCTAGAATTTTGTTTAATTAGAATAATTAAATTAAATCAAATTTATTGGTTTGCAACATTTAAGATGGTTTTTAACATGCTTTATCATCATTAAATGGAGTTATAACCTTATCATTAAATGGTTTAATGGTTGTCTTTTAATAATAGCATGTAACCATTTAGCATTCATTAGATTAAAGAACAAAGGCACATTTGATGGACCGTCTTCCTTCTTTCTTCACAAAACCAAAAATGAGATGTATGATTTTAGGTTATTGGTCTTTTCATATAGCCATCTTAAAACAAATGAGAAGAGTCTCATTTGTTGGCTTCTTTATGATTGATTAAGGAAGGATGTGAAGCATTGGATGCACTTCACTTCTTTCTTTAAGGCTTAACTGAAATTGAGAGAAAGGATACAAGAGGTTGTTGAATGAGATAGCTGAAATTTGCATAAGAGATGTCTCATCTTTAGCCTCCTTTTCTAAAGTAAAATCTCTTCAATTTTTCTTCTCCTTTCCCACCAAAGGATCTTATTAACCAAGTTATCCAAGGAGAACAAGTGGTAGATTAGATTGGTCGAGGATACATTAACGAGAAGAGGATATATCACCTAGGAGAGGATACATTGTCAAGGTTAAGAAAGCGCATCAAGGAGTTAAAGTTATAGCAAAGGAGTTAGTATATTTCTACCATCTTGTTCTTATGTTAAATATTTTTCTTATACCGTATCATGTATGGCTTAACATGTTGATTTGGTTATATTGCTTCAATTGAAATTTGATTTCTAAAAACAAAGTTTTGAAATCTATCGTTTTAGCCAAATCTTGCATGCTTAAGTTTTCGATCCAATAATTGGTATTAAAACGATTTTCTTATGCATGATTTCAGTTCCTATATGTGATACATGGGTTGGCAATTTTTGTATGCTGCACATTTTTATATGATAGAAATATATATGGTGTATGTTTTGCTCTTTTGGTTGTCCATAGATTATAAAGTTACCTTGTAAGAAGTCTTCTTTTGGGTTGTAGCAAGGTGGGTGGCCTTTGGTGTATCCTTGCAAAGAGGTAACGTTTCGGCTTTGATTATGGTGTCTTAGCCAAATTTTAGTTTTGTGTGAAAACCAAAGTGCTGGATTTTTGTTTAACAAATTATTGGTTTTGTGAAAACCAAAGGGCTGGATTTTTGTTTTAACAAATTTTCAGTTCTATGAAAATGTTTTACCATAGCTTCGGTATTTTAAAAAAAAACAGGCGCAGAGATTCGTATTATTTTGGACAAATTTTGGTTTTGTGAAAATCAAATTTTTATTGGAAAAGAATGGTCATTACACAATTTTTACTGAATAGGTCGGGTCATGTGAGTGAAGAGTTCGAAGCGGAAGATCCAAGTCCAACAAAATTTTGTTGTTCTTAAAAGCCTTGTAATTTTTTTATGTTACTAGGATGGACAATCAAAAGTGGTTTATTAGTTCATGTGTTGAATGGATAAATGAATGAAAATAATATGTATCATTGCATGTCATTTAGAAGATTGCCAATACTAGGCTTTGCATTCATTATTTATAAGATATATAATGAATCAAAATAAGTTGGATAATAAATTGCATCTAGACAAGATGGTATTTATTAAAACTTAAAGCCCAAAAAGATTGAGTGAGAGAGGATGCTCATATGAGAGTCCATAGTCTCTATATGATGGCCTATTTGTATGTGGTGAAGTATTACTCCCCACTGAAGGGCATGAATCCTAGATCTTGTATGGTTTAGAAGAGGATCTGGTACGGTTTGGGTCTCCTAAAGCATAAGTCCACTTAATGATAACGAATTTGACCTCCCACCGAGACATGATTTGCAAGTACCTTTAGTGGATGAATCAAATGGTTACACACTCAACATATTTTATCAATATCCTACCCATCGTAGCTCTATTGGTAAAAGTATGGACTAAATCCTAGTGCTTCTCAAAAGGTTAGGCATGAAGATGCTTGTTAATTTTTTGAGTGGGAGGGTCCTAGTTTTTCTTTTAATGGATAAGATGCCCCACTGTCACTTAGTCCATTATAGATAAGAAAAATAATCGTCATATAAAGTTTTAATTTTTTTTTACGTTTTGTTAACTCTATCATCTTGCATACATGCATCATGATTTTATACAAAGTTTCAACATTGTTGACTGGTATGCTCATTCTTTTAAAATTTATGTTTTCAGACGTAATCAACTAGAAAATGAGTCCACTCACTTTGCTCTTGACAAATAACAAATTGGAAAACAGAGAGAATTTTAATGAATGAAGACGTAACCTTGACTTTGTTCTTCAATATGAATGAATTTCATGGGTATTAACTGAAAATGAGCTTGCACCTCCTAGTGGAAATTCAACTCTTGAGCAAGTCCAACAACATGAGCGATGGTAGAATGTTCATAAGACTACTAAGTGTTATATTCTAGCTTCTGTCAGTAGCATGTTGCAAAAGAAAATTACTTGTATGAAAACTACTAGTGCAATGGTTCATCTCCTATATGAAATGTTTGGGGTGAGGACCAGGTCTACAAGGGCGAAAGCTATATAAACCTTTCATAATCTCAATCAAAAACCTAGTAAACAGGTGTGGGATTACATGCTTAAGGAAATCTCTACGGTCACTAAGGCTGAGATGTTTGGGGTGGACATAAATGCAGACACGTAGCTTATTATAATCATCAATAGCTTAAACTCTTCTTTTCAACAGTTTAAGTTGGACTATGAGCTCAACAGCAAGGATTAGACCTTGAGTGAGTTGATGAATACCCTCTAAAGTACGGAAGAGATATTAAATATCAAGGCTTATAGACCAAAAGCTAATGTAGCATCTTCTTCTAAGCCCAAGGGTAAGGGCAAGCAAAAGAAGAAATGTCCAATGAGAAAGAAGGCCCAAACAAGGGTCAAGGCCCAACCCATGAAAAAAGGCCAAAGCGGACACCAAGGGAAAGTGTTTCCAATGTGGTAAGCAAGGTCACTAGAAAAGAAACTGTGCAGTCTACCTTGAGTCGCTCAAAAGCAAACAAGGTATGGGTTTCCTAAGTTTGTTAGGAACTAGAAATGTGGCAGATTCTGATTCTTGGATATTAGATTCATGAACCACTAACCATGTTTGCAATTCTTTATAGAGGTTCTAGCAAAGGAAAAGACTACATAAAGGCTAGTTTTAAGTCAAGATAGTATACGGATCCTCTGTTTCAGTCATAGGTTATATTTTGAGGATGTATATTACATCCCAATGGTTGTAAGGAACAAGATTTCTATTTTTTTAAGTAAAATCATATTATTCCTTATATTTTGAAAATATTGTTTCAATATTTAAGAATAAGGATTTAATTTGTAATGCAATAATTAAATATGGATAGTTCTTTATAGAACCTTTTACAAGCTTACTAAACATCACAGAATTGATAAAACCAAGACAATCCAATGTCTCTAGCATTAATTCAAAATATATATGGCACTTAATAATGGGTCATATCAATCAATATGACTTGACAGGATAGTAAAGGATAGGATCCCTATAGGCTTAGATAATGATCCATTACCCACCTATGAATCTTATATTGCAGGAAAAATGACCAAGGCCTCATTTCCTTCCAATGGAAACAGATCTGAATCTAAGAAGGACTTGGTATATAGTGATGTGTGTGGGCCCGTGAACATACAAGCAAGAGAAGGTTATGAATACTTCATAACCTTTATAAATGATTACTCTAGACACGGCTATTTGTATTTGATGCATAAAAAGAGTGAGTTCTCTGAAAAGCCCAAAGAATTCAAAGTTGAAGCTGAGAAGCAACTAGGCAAGCCATTAAAATAACTTCTATCGGATCGAGGTAGTAAGTACTTATCTAGAGAGTTCCAATAATATTTAATTGACAACAGAATTATTTCCAACTTTTCAGCTCCTCGAACACCTCAATAGAATGGTGTAGCTGAGAGGAGAAATAGGACTCTATTGGAAATGGTAAGATCAATGATGTCCTATACTAACCTTCAAGAATCATTCTGGGGATATACCATACAAACGACAACTTATCTTCTTAATTTTGCTCCATCCAAATTGGTGCCTATAACACCTAGGGAATTGTGGACTGACCGAGTGCCTTCATTACAACACTTAAGGACTTGGGGCTGCCCAGCCCATGTTTTAAGGCCTGATACATAAAGATGGAACCAAGGTCAGAAGTATGTTTGTTTGTTGAATGTCCTATGGGTACTCGAGGGTACTATTTTTACAATCTATAGGACAAGAAGATAATTGTGTCTTCAAATGCAACCTTCCTAGAGGAAGAGTTAGTGAGAAATCACAAAGGAAGAAGTGAAGTAGTACTAAAAAAGTTAGCTATTTTGTCCAAAACAATAGTTGATTTGGATATAGTAGAACATGATGTCAAAGTTGATTCAAGAGTTGAATCGAAAGAGCAACCTAAACATCAAGTAATGCCTAGACATAGTGGGAGTGTTGTTAGATAACCTAACAAGTATCTAGGTCTAAGAGAAGGCATTATAGCTATCTCATACCTAGAAGAAATGGATCTCATTACTTATACACAGGCTATTAATGATGTTGATGTAGAAAAATGGCTCAAGGTGATGGAATCAGAAATAGATTCCATGTACACCAATGAAGTTTGGATCCTTATAAATCAACCACCAGATGTAAAAGCCATAGGGTGTAAATGGATCTACAAAAGGAAAAGAGGATCAGATGGAAAGTTAGAGACCTTTAAAGCTAGATTGGTAACTAAAGGCTATACTCAAAAGGAGGGTATAGACTATGAGGAGACTTTTTCTCTAGTTTCCATGCTTAAGTCCATCAGAATTATTTTGGCCATAGCAGCCTATTTCGATTATCAAATATGGAAAATGGATGTCAAAACTACATTTCTTAATATCTTGAGGAGATCATTTATATGGCCCAACCAGAAGGATTTATCAAGCCAGGTAATAAGCATGAGGTATGCAAATTGCTGACGTCCATTTATGGGCTTAAGCAAGCATCTAGGTCTTAGAACATTAGGTTTGATAAGTCTATCAAAACTTATGGGTTCATACAAAGCCAAGATGAGCCTTATGGGTTTAAAAGGATACAAGACGACAAGGTTATTTTCCTAATCCTGTATGTTGAAGACATTCTACTCATTGGGAATGACGTAGGAATGTTATCTATGGTTAAGGGATGGCTGAATGAACAGTTCTCAATGAAGGATTTAGGAGAGGCTAGCTATGTTCTAGGGATCAAACTTATAAGGGATCATAAGAGCAAATTGATAGCCTTATCTCAAATAACCTACATTGAGAACATGCTCGACAAGTTTGTCGTGCAACATTCTAAGAGGGGTTTCTCACCTACTAGAAATGGAATCAAACTTTCAAAGGAGCAAGCACCTAAGACCTAAGAGGAGGTTGAACACATGCATAACATTCTATGTGCTTCGGCAGTTGGAAGTTTAATGTATGTTATGCTTTGTACTAAACCGGATATTGATTATGCAGTGGGACTGGTAAGTTGATTCGAGTCCAATCTAAGAATGGAGCGTTGGACTGCGATTAAGTGTATACTAAGTATCTTCATAAGATAATGAACTTAATGCTTGTTTACTCTAGAAGTAATCTTATTCTGATGGGATATACGGATTTTGATTTCCAATCAGATGTTGATTTTAGGAAATCAGCTTCTAGCTCCATATTTTTTTAGGAGGTGGAGCTATAGTCTGGAGGAGTATCAAGCAATCTTGTGTTGTTGATTCGACTATGGAGGCTGAGTATGTTACTACTTGTGAAGCAGCAAAAGAAGCAGTCTGGCTCTACAAGTTCCTGAATGATTTGGAAGCAATTCCTGAGGCAGAAAAGACCATTACACTTTATTGTGATAATAATGGGGCAGTGGCTAATTCTAAAGAACCTCGGAACTATAACGCTGCCAAACATATTAAAAGAAAGAATTATCTCATAAGGGAGATAACACAAAGTGGTGAGGTGAATATGGTAAAGATTCCCACAGAGCAAAACCTTGCTGATCCATTTACGGAGATGCTTTCTCAAAGAGTTTTGAGGGTCACCTAGTAGGGATGGGAATGAGGGATATATCAAAATTGCTTTAGGGAAACTGGGAGATTGTTGGAGTTATGTAAATAATGTGCCCTAGAAAGCAATTCTATTTACTTATAACCTAATTTTCTTCCAGTTACTTTTTGTAATGAAAATATTTATTATTTACAAAACAAAAAAGTTTGGTTTTATACCTATAAGCATAATAGAACTAGTCATAAGGTGTTGAGATTCTTTTGTAAGTAATATACCTATACATAGAGATGTATAGGAAACATGTATATTATTAGAACCTAAAATAATTGATTCACAAGTTGAATAATCAAATTGATAGCTTGATTATGGTTTAGACTGTAGTGTTGCGATTAATCTCCATGTAAGTAAAAGAGTTTACTTCAAGGGAATGATAAGTGTTCGCTCAAGGTTACATGAGCTAAGTTTTACTATTTATAACCTTGGTAGTTACCGTAAGTGCACGGGTCGTTCACGTAGTACTTAAAGTGTCGATCCCATGAGGAAGGGAAACTAGTCCTAAAATCTAAGGTCGTCGTACACTGCAATAATTCTAAACAAATACTAATGTAGAATTTTAAACAATAAATAATTGAATATGAGAAATTAAAGTACAAAAAGAGTAAACAACATAGCAATTCACACAACAATATGAAAATCAACATAGAAATAACCAAGTGAGAGAAAGGGGGATTTAATTTAAAACTAAAGAAAATTAACACGATTATGCAATTTCTGATTTAACGAGTCTAGACGATCCTAGGGTGAATTACTCTCTCGAGTTATAATTCTTAACCCTAATTGATAATCCCTAATTCAAATTATGGGAACTGCAATTTCTTGATCCGCAATTGATCCAAAACTTAAATTAGTTCTAAAATTGTCTATTAACCTACAGGGAATCTATGCTCGATCTCTCGTTACACAACTCTACCAGTTTGATTCAACTTTCTACTTATCGATTCACCTAACTCTCCTTAGCCTAAACCGATGATTTTTAGCCGGCTAACCCTCTCAGTTTATTGTCGAGTTATGAAGAATTGAAATTGAATCACAATTAAATCAAAAGAAAACACAATTGAGTAATCCTTATTAATCTCAAGAACCAAAAACCCGAAGATGAGTATAGACAGCAAATCAACACTCAACAACATTAAACCTGATCAATATCCAAACTTTATACATCAATGAAATCAAAATACAAATAGGCAACACTATTGGAATGGATCTCAGAGGTAGTGACTATGGGAAACCGCCTATTCCGAGAAGTGCTTCGCATCAAACTTGTCTCTGTGTCTCTCTTCCTTCGTCTCCTTCCTCAATCATTTGATCTTTCTCTAAGTTTTCTTTCGGAATTAACAGAATCACACTTTTTGCACGAATCTCTAGGCTCTTCAAAGACTACTGGTGGCTACCATGTGTTGTTCTATTTATTATGTGGAAGCCCTAGGTTAAACTGAGGGTCGAAACGGTTCGAAAAATCACTCAAAATTTTAGTTTTCATGTTAGCCTGACACAGGGCATGATCATGGCCCTGCATGTCATGATCATGATCGGTGCTTTACCCTTTCTGTCACAATCGTGGCCTGAAGAGCAGGATCAGGGACTGCTTCTTTCTCATCCTTCTTTGTCATGACCGTGGCCTATATACACGATTGTGGCCTATGCCTTTGCGCCTGAAACTCTTTAAATCTTCACCGATCTTCCTTGTTGATCCAGCAACACTAGCACACACATCAAGGTACCTTAAAAATATACAATTTAAGCTCAAGAATTCCAATTAACCCATAAAAAACTTAATTACATAAAATGGCCTAATTAAGTTCTAAATGCATACTCAACACTCATTGTAACACTAAATGCATAACAATTTAAACTCTAAAACATTATGCAAAACACAACTATCAACATCGCCACACTTAAACGTTTACTTATCCTCAAACAAACAAGACAACAACACATAACAAAACAAGCACACAATGCAATAATGTGACGATGGCTCTAATTTTTATGAAACAAATTTAACTGGACAAAACTATTCGAATTATAGCTAATCATTAACAAATAAAATAAGTTGTTAGGGTCTTTAAACTAAATATACAATGAAATCAAGACCTAAATGTTAACTTAGTTACTCTTTTCAATTGTACACACACGTTAATATTTTTTTTGGTCCCTTAGATTTTATAACAGTTCCTAAGTATAATTCTATGAAAATTCAAGCTTATTATAAGTCTATTATGATTTTATTTAAAACAAACTTTTTATTTTTATTCTTAGTTTTTTAAATCGGGACTTAGCCTTTTACTCGGAGGCAAACATTTGTGATGAATGTCGATCCGGCTACTCAACTAAGTCATTTATCAATAATTTTGTTGAAACATCATTATAGCCTTTTTACTCCGAGGCACACATTTATGATGCGTGTCGACCCAGTTACTAAGCAATTATCACATTTTCAACTAGCTACTAGCTCTATTCATAACCCGAAGGCTAGCATAATAGTGATTATTAACATTTATTAAACGCATCATTCACTTTTTTTAAATTACCTACCTTGTTGTTTTTCGCTTTTCATTTCTATGAAAAATACTAGTCAAGCTACCTAGGCTAAGAGGCCTCAAATTATGAATGAAATGCGATAATCTAGAGGGTGCTAAATTTACACTAAGTCCTAATTAGGCTGTATATTTATCCAAAGTGCCCTAATGTACTAATTTCGTAGGCTAATGATCACTCACAACTTAATAGACTACATCTATAATTAAAAAAATTTCACTCAATCTAAGCCATTGACACATTCACACAATTCACAGTGCAATCTAACATTATCATACGATATGTAAAAATCACATACAAAAGCAAAAACAGAGAATCCCTCCCCTTACTTGAACAATGCATTATCCTCAATGTGAGAAGGGTACACAACACACCAAGGGCAAAGGAACACATTATACAAAAAACATGACAGGCTATCAATTTTGTAGCTTGTAAGTAAACTACAAATTGAAAAATGACTAGAAGGACAAATTAATAAAATTATGAAAACTAATTAAGCTTAGTAATGTCCTTTTTTCGAGCGAACTATCCATAAAGTAGGGAATAACAAAACTCCCTGAATCTTTTATGGAATCCAAAAGTTTTCCCGGTAAGAAGGTGAGTTGCTTTCTTTCTTCCTTTATCACCTTCATCACTGCTACTTCTTCCACTTCACGAATAGAGGCTTCCAGAACTTCTTCAAACTCGATGGTTGTCATCTGTTCTTCATCCTCTGGTTCTTCATAATATTCAAACACATCAATTGTCCTGAATGAGTTACTAACCTTGGGATTTTTAAATAAACCATTCATATTGAATGTCTCTTCATCATCAATCCAAAGGATAGGGCTCTTACATGGACATCTACCTAAGATTTTTTGCTGGTCAAATATGGTATATTAAGCACTGGTGAATACGGGGGGGGGGGGGGAAGTTAACATTGTTTTCTTCGTACACTTTTTTCATCTCTTGGTCATCAATAAATTGGGGTTCGACATGGTTGTTCACTGGTTATTCTAGCTCTACCCCATTCCTAAGTGTGATAGCCTCATATCGCTCGTGTTGCTGTAATTCCTTACTTCTCAAACGATCTTCCACACTTTTCTTACAAAATTCATAGGAAAGCTGTCATACTTAAATCTCCAGGTTATGAATAGAAGCAGCATGATTTTCTGTTACTAGATCAGTTTGCTCTTCTAGTCTCTTCTGCTCTTTTAGATCTTGTCCAATTTGGACTCCCATGAATTGGATTCATCGTATTGAAATTCAACTAGGTCTTGATGTCCTAAATAAATCCCTACATTGTTGGACCAATAGAATTTGAGGTGGTTCTGCCACCCCAAAGTGTACGGATTCCAATAATAGGTTATTTCCCCAACCATACTGTGACTGATTGTAATTCCCAAAATGTCCTTGCTCCCTATAACATTCTTTTCTTCGTACACTTTTTTCATCTCTTGGTCATCATTAAATTGGGGTTCAACATGGTTGTTTACTGGTTCTTTTAGCTCTACCCCATTCCTAAGTGTGATAGCCTCATATCGCTCGTGTTGCTGTAGTTCCTTACTTCTCAAAGGGTCTTCCACACTTTTCTTACAAAATTCGCGGGAAAGCTGTCATACTTAAATCTCCAGGTTATGAATAGAAGCAGCATGATTTTTTGTTACTAGATCAATTTGCTCTTCTAGTCTCTTCTGCTCTTTTAGATCTTGTCCAATTTGGACTCCCATGAATTGGATTCATCGTATTGAAATTCAACTAGGTCTTGATGTCCTAAATAAAT
>JAOSBN010006076.1:0-18945 GCA_027563595.1 Erythroxylum suave | reverse complement strand
CTACGCGCAATGTCGAGCTCGCTTGGATTCGGTTCTATCGAACAACGTCGATGCGTTGCACAGCGCAAAATACAGCGCAGCGGCAACTGTACTGACTCTACTTCCAACAACAGGCGCTGTCTTTGGAAGTCCTACCTCGGAAACTTGGACCCTGTTCAAGATATGTCCCCCGGTAGGAGTATTAGCCCTGTCCCTGTCCTTCGGCGGATCTTTACTGCCGGCGAGTCTGTCAGATTATATGTCAACATGGACCAAGCAAGGCGTCTCAGGCTTTTGGATGGAGGGTGCGGTAAACAAAGGCAAGGATTCACCGACTACTCAAGAGCCCAAAAACCTGATACATGAAAAGATACGCGCTGCATTGCAGTCGGGTGGTAAAGTCGGGTCAATCCCGTTGCGCCCAAACACTGTGCTTTACTTGGGTATCGCCGGACTCTTGGGTTTGCTTGGTGCTGTGATGGCATCGATGGCCATCCTTGAACAAGGCGCAGTGTATTCGACCTGGTGCACTTCGACTTGGTGGATGCATGTCTGGTACCTTGTAGGTGAGTAAATCGATTCTGCTTGGCTGGCGGATGAATGTGCTGACAATCGGTCAACAGTCACCGCAACCTCAATGTTGGACTCTTGGATCCAACGGCCTTTTGAAGAAAGATGGAGCGTGTACGTCTCGGAATGGCCGGACACAGGATCCATACGAGATGACGGTGGACAAGTCGAGCTACAGCAGCTTCTCGTTAACCGGGGCCAGAGTCACATCAAATCTGCATCCGAGACCAACCGAACTGTTCGGGTAGGCCTTGGTCACGAGTTTTCTGCTCGAGCCTCTGCGGAAGTTCTGGTGGTGATATCTGTATCTCGGGAGGATAAGCGACTGCCGTTCTGGATCACAGCCCTTCGCCTGCTGAGCCGGGCAGTCGGCATTATAATCTATGTGTTTGCCACTTCGGTGTTTGCTGCGGTGACTCTACTGGCACTGCCCATGGCTCAGATGATGTTGGTCCTGGTCATGGGGGCTGGGCTGTTTGGTCGGGCAATTGTCAGCGGAGTCGTTACTGTCATCACGCAAAAGAGGCCAATTCTGCACATTCTGACGGATACGAATGTGAAAGCAGATGAACTGTTAAAGAACATCATGAGTTGTCGGCAAGCAAACACTAACAAGCCTCTAAGGTTCGACATAAGTGGTGCCATCTATGAGGGTGATCGTTGTGTCGCGCGGAGAAGTAAATGGTCGAGGAGCCTACTTGGCATGTTTGGTGCAGGTATCGGCTCAAGCACAAATTCCTTATTGCAGAACCAAGGAGCATGGTCTGGGTCTGTATTGGAAACTAATGCAAGGATCAATACAATGGGATAGTTGTAGTAGATAATCTCGTAAATGAAATTGGATCACTATCTTCATCTAGGTTGACTGTGCCCAGATCGGCTGGGAACATTCCTGCTCTCAGCTCGAATAATGATGATTAGGCGCTCCTTGGCGACACAACCGCCTAAATCGTTCTTTTCTTCGGTACAATGTGGTATGAGAGGATCGACTCCCACGGACATCCCTCTGTCAGAGAATGAATAAGGACATTTGATTGAGGGATCTTGGATAAGTAGGCATGAACAGAAAGCTCACACGACTACTGGAAGTTGACAACAAAGCATGATTATAATCATCACATGAATCAGGTGATGGACAAGGAAGCATTTTCAAGCAAAGCTTGGTATCTGCCACTCAGGTGAGTCGTAGCTCGCAAGAAGCCATGGTCAGTGTGTGCTGACAGCACGAGAGGAAGCTCCTCAGGAAAGGTCACAGCGACTCCAGTGAGACCAAGCAGTCCTCAGCTCAAGTCAATTCTCAGGATGGAATTTTCGATCCTACTACAGCTCTGCGCGACCCTCACGCGAGGGAGAAACGTATGCCCAAATGGCTTGTCAAGGTTCTCAAAGACGGCGACAAGGTCACGATCGTCCAACTTAGAGCTGTTGATGGGACGCGAGATTCTGTTGAGCTCAGAGTTGTCGAGACACCGGGGCTTGTTCCTGTTCTTGCTGAACTATCGGAAATCGACGCCACTGTCAAACGAGCCGTCTACTGCAGCCCTGAAGTACATTACGTGGCTAAGACGCGTAGAGAAGGCAGCTTCTGTGGATACCGCAACATTCAGATGATGGTATCATACGTCTACAATACGAAAAAACTCGATCAGGAAGACTCGAGTCAAGGCCGCTTACCTTCGATTTTCATGTTGCAGGATATGATCGAGGATGCCTGGGACAAAGGGTTCAACACTTTCGCCCGAGACGACATTGGTCCTCTCAGAATGACGAGGAAATTCATTGGTACATCAGAAGCTGAAGCTCTCTTCCTGAACATGGGTCTTCCTGTCAGCACTAAGTCTTTCGTGTCAACCTCGAAAGTCACTGCGTTCTCGTTGCTCATGGATCATGTTTCCACATACTTTGAGTTCGACAGCAAATCGAGCGGTAATGCAAAAGCAGTAGTCTGCCAGAAACCACCTCTGTATCTGCAGCGGCCTGGCCATTCACTCACAGTCGTAGGCATTACCGAGGACGTACAAGGCATTCAAGCATTGATGGTGTTCGACCCCAAATACCCGCCTGTAGCGGCATTGAGAAAGATGGCACAGGAGAGCATTGTACCTGCCAAACCTGCCGGAGTTCTCAGGAGATATCAATATGGTCCATCTGAACTCGCAAGTTTCGACGCTTTCGAAGTGCTTCAATTGGATGGTCACACCATGCGCTTAGAAGAAATCGGCCCGGACAGTTGAGGGTCATGTACGATTTAATGCCAAGTTGAAACACTTAGCACACATGATAAACTTGATCTGTCCAATGACCTTCATAATCAGTCTTGGCTGATTTTCCTCTTCGGCTACCGTGCGGTTTGATAACAGCTATCCAAGAATGCGGAAGGCTCGGACACATCAGGCAGGAAGGCACAAAAGGACGACAGACAGTGCGCGGCAGCGGGAGCACCGGAAGCCAGCCGTTTCCTACACGTAAGTGATAGTGGGATATCGCGGCGGTGGCTTCCTCAAGCTTGTTAAAAATCTGCGCAAGAAGAGTTATGTACAAACGCGCAGATCATCCATTGGAGACACGAACGCGTTTCCGAAATAAACTTGTTACACTATGACGCATGGTTGACCTATTTCGATCTTTGTTGCGGACCAGTATGAGGTAGTCCCCGCTGCGCGATGTGGTACTGGCAGCTTAAACGTTTCCGCGAACTCCAGCAAGGAATTCTCGCGGGCTTCTCAGACGCCTCAGGAGGTGGGAAACGTTTAGCAGCGGAAGTCTCTGTGGCTGAACAGTGGCTCAGCTACGGGCTCTATGACGGATCACCTGGCGATCCTAGTGACGGCGTCCACGTCAGCTCTGATTAAGTGGGCGATGCCGAATGCTTGTGTTTGGCTAAGCTTTGGGACCTTCGACAAGGTTTGGCTTTGACCTGGCACAAGTCGTCCTCTCATCGTGCCACTGGTTCATAACCCTGCAGCCGGGCGTCTTCTCGGACTGTCACAGTACGAGATGATCGCCTACGCAGTGGCTGCTCGAGGGTATTTCCCTTCGGGCTCCATTCCTCTCAGGCCTGGCGTTTCCACTGGCGTGCCAGTCAGAGGTTGAGTACTTAAAGATAAGTATTTCCTACTCAAGTCGCGATATCATTCTGGCATCCGATTCAACTCCGACATCGTACGAAACCATCCACATACTTGAGATTTCGTAGCTTCTCCATACCAAATCAACAAAATGGATGCTCAAAACCAGCAACGCCAGAACCAGCAAGAGCAGGGTACTGAGCTCAACAACATCGTTAGCCAGCAGCCAGTAAGCTCATACCCTCGCTAGGATGGCCGCCTTCCATTTGTACTGACAATATTTAGACTGCTCAACAGACCATGGAAGTTCCAAAGACCAAGGAGTCATGGTTCAAGCTAAACCTTCGAGGTGGTGGTGAGGGTGAAGATGTCTGCTGCGGCGTGTAAGTAACATCTATACAACCGGCGACTACACACGTCGAGTATAACACTACGTCAATTACTGACTGCCACCCAGTTGCGCTGGCATCGCCTGCTTCGAGTGCTGTGAGTGCTGTTGCTAGACAGCTCATCTTTTTGTGCGAGTGGAGGCATAGGGAAATATATAATGAGTGAATGCCGCCAGGATATACTATAATTGGGACCAACTTCGAGTTCGGGCCACACACAACAATCAACACTCCAATATCCGAATGAATGAATGCTTCGATAGCAGGAGTCCGTTGTCGAATGAGACTACAGTTTTAAAACTACTTTCTCACGATGTGATTCTTCACAACTTGTTTATTGAATGAGGCACAAACTTATCTACTCGCCACACTGACTGTACATGAGGGCTATCTGACGATCGTGAGTATTGACTGTCGTCGGATGCAATCTCCAAAGACACCGGAGGTCACAGATCGTACGAAAATCCACAAATCGTAACATGCATCGATTGACTGGAGGATTTAGGTTCGTCCTCATGCAGACACTGACTTGTGATGTTGGTCATGCCAGTTGTTCTAAATGCACTCCAAGCGCTACGATCCTGAGAAGGAGGCATCGAACATCAGCAATGAGAAGCACAACAATCAACATGACATCAAGGCCGAGACATCTTGGTGAATTGATCGCAATTCTGGATTATCTGAGATGATTGCTCAACCCAACACACAGAGCAGCAGCCTCGGGGCCCCACAGATTCAACCCAAGGCCGCCCATAGTTGGCTACGTCAGTGGCGTGCAGAAGATCATTCTCCAACACCATACCACAACTTTCTCGACAGTAGCTAAAAAGCAGACGTGAACATCCGTAAGCTCCTGAACGATCGACGTGGTAGAAGATCCGGTCCCTGGACGCCTTCGTACGCTCATCTGACATCTTCTTCGCCCTGTGTTATCCGGTAGTAGACACAGACCAAACTTTATGATCCCAATGTTAAATGCTTTGTGCCTAGGGGAACTACCACAACGGGCAAGCGAGCAGCGATAAGACAGAGTGACTCGTTGGCTGCCGGAACTATGTTCTGGCTGGACATTTGATCGTGCAGCGATACATACATGAGACTACTTTCATTCACTTGTGAATACAAGGTCACTGATTATCTCGCCGGACGCCAGGAGAGCGTAATTTAGAGTTTCCCCCGATAGTCATAGGATTGACCTATACTCATACTCCATCGTCCCTGACTGATTTGATATGTGCCAGAAGACGAAGCGTTATACTCGTTCAGCATATCTGGGGCGGAACTCTGTAATGTAGATCCGGCGCCCGAGGAACGTGGAAAGAACCAATCAAGCTGAGGCCAAACACTTCTTCAGACCTGAGACGTTTCTTTGAGCTGGGTGCCTTATAAAATCATCACACCCACCGTCAACTAGTGTTGCCTTGACTGACGTCTACATGCTGAGAATCCTACTCACTGACAGCACGTCTTGGTAACAAGCATTACCAGTCTGAAGCTGTACATTACCGGTTCATTGAGTATCCTCAAATCCAAACCACTGATCATTCCTTCCAGCTAGCAAGAGAACACTTAATCAACATCGGTTGCATCATGTCGGAGATAAAGCCAAGATACAACGATGCTAACACGGAGAAAACAAAGAATGCTCTAGACATACTTATCGTGAGTTACGCTGCCATACAACACAGCTCCCATCGATGCGTGACTGATGACTACGAGTAGGCTGGAGGTTCCATCGCTGGACTTGTTAGTGGCATCGTCCTCAAACATGCCGGTCACAACGTACATATCATTGAACAGGGTTCTGACCAACGAGAATCGCATATGGCCGGTGTTGGCCTTGGGTCAGACTTCCGAGAGTTCTTGACACGTCACGACCGTCTCACAACACCATTCAAGACCGAGACTGATGGTGCTCGAGTCTTCAATCAAAACGGCAATCCCGTAATGACTACCGATGTTCGCAGAGATACAACCAGTTGGGACGCCCTGTATTACCGGCTACGAGCAAACTTTGACCGATACACCAGCGTCTACTGTCCTGAAGCCCCTCTGGACGCGGAGTCCGACGGACTCGCAGTTTACCATAGCCACAACCGAATTGTGGACATCATCCGCGAGCCTGGGAACCAGCGAATCACCGTCACTGTCCAAAACACTGACACCAAAGAAACGACACAGCGAACAGCCGACTATGTGGTAGGTGCTGACGGGCCCAATTCGTTCGTGCGCTCCAAGTATATCCCATCCGTCCAGCGAAACTATGCTGGATGCGTCGTCTGGCCGGGGGTAGTGCTTGAGAGTGAACTGTCACAGGAGACACGAGATACATTAGCAGCAAACCTGAACGTGTTGTTCATGGCCCGACAGAATTGCGTAGTATATTTGATACCGGGAGAGAATGGTTCGCTCAAGCCAGGAGAACGAGTGATGAATTGGGCTTGGTATACCAACGAAAAGGATGATGCGCTGGCGAATATCATGGTCGACAATATCACTGGACACCGTCATCACTATACTGTTCCTTCAGGCCATCTCCGGGAAGAAGTCTGGAGTCAGCACGTGAAGCAAGCTGAGGCTGGCATGACAGCGCCCTTTGCTGAAGTCGGTAGGAAGATCAAGAATCCCTTCGTGCAGCAGATCACTTCATACTGTTCACCCCAGGCTACTTTCGAGGATGGAAGAGTCTTGCTTGTTGGGGACGCTTTGGCTTTGTATCGACCTCACATTGGAGCAAGTGGGACACAGGGTGCTTTCAATGCCTTATGCTTGGGTCAGTACATCCAGGGAGAGATGACGCTTGGTGAGTACGAGGAGAGGGTCATGAGGTATGCAACGCTTCACTGGTCCCAAGCCGAATGGATAGGCAGCTTCTTTATGCTAGCTAAACCGTTTGCTTTGCCTCCACTGGCTCGATTTTATTGGTATTGCGGTCTGGATAGGTTCAATACTTGGTGGACTGGTAAGGAGAGACTGTTGAGGACGTGAGTTACATGGAATCCTGAGCTGCGTGATGATGGAGTGCGTATGGTTTGCTATTCGTGCCCTGCGAACAGACCATAGAAAAAAAGGATCATAATTCCAATCAACGAACAATTTGTCCATCAAGAGAGAACCACGAGTTTCATGCAGCCGCTGTCTCACAGCATCTGCACGTTTGGCTCTCCCACCTTGATGATATAATGCAAAATCATGACCAATGGGCGATCGGTATTCACGTTCTCAGATCGGAGATGGACAGTCACCCCCTGATCCACGAAAGTGTCACCGGTGGTGTACCGTTCGACTTCACCTCCTTCCCACTGCGATACGACATCACCTTCGACCACAACACCAGCTGCGGGCACGGGATGGTTATGTACTGGTGCAGCGACGCCTGGCGGGTACTCAAGCTTGACCAGACGCGATTCGTAGCCAGGGAGTTCGGCGATCGGTGTTGCTTTTAAGATTGTGCGTTTGATCGAAGACATTGATTGACTTGAAGCCGACATGATGGTTGTCGCTGATAGTTCGTGGGTTCGAGATAAGAGATGATTATTGAGAAGAAAGACTCTATGCAGCGAGCTCACAGGCTGTTTTTGGGTGACCTAGAACGTGGAGACACGTTCTGAGCTGAGCCATAGCCGCTTGTCTTTATAGTCCCAGCAAGTCGGCTAAGTCCAGGTGTCATTTGCAATAGAGCCTACTGCTACTGGTTCTGGTCGCGTAGCAAGAATTGCTAATCATCGTCTGGACTCCTTGATGATGTGCTGACATCCGTCGGTGGCTTATTGCTGACAAACTTCACCTTACCCATCATTGAAAGCGGCAGACGCTTGCGATTCTAGGAACGTCCATGCTCACGAAATGGCAGATTGTCACCTGACAGTCATATTAGAGTATACTTCTCTAGTCCAATGTCCAGAATCACAGCTCTACATCTTCGAGATACAGGAGCCTGGGATCTGTTCAATGTACCTCCTTCTCGATATCTGGCAAGGTAGGAACAGTACAGCCGACATGGCCAATCATGGAGTCACAGCAGTATGCAGACGTTGGCGACTACGAATAGCCCCACATTGTGATGCGAGCGATGTGGTGTGTCACAAGAAACATGCCATATTAAGGTCTGAGGTATTACAATCTACAAGATGATAATTGTAGCGAGGGAGATGAAACGACGCGGCAGGACAGTACTCGTGGCTTATGCAGGGCAGCGCCTAACCTGGGCGATGTTACCCTATTAAGCTTATGAAGCATGGCCAAATTTAGCGGCGCCATTAACTCGGTACTGCTTCTGCATCAGAGCTGCTCGACCATACATCTGAAAGGGTTTGACACCAGCTCTCCGTCTTTACAGGCACTCTTTTGAACAATTTTCGAGGCTTGGCTATGATGTGAGGACTCAGACATCGGCTTAGTATGGCTGAAGGTGCAGTCAGAGGTAAACTTCTGTTCACGCTGTCGCGGCCATTGTTGGCGCCACAGAAAGCCTATCATGTTTCTGTGGAGGCGTTTCCGGGGTTAAGGGGCTCACTGCACGGTTTTCTAGAAAACACATCGTCGTCAACGCGTGCATCCCATCATACAGTCCATTCATACGCCCTGAGCAGGCTCATAACACAGTCATGGCGGATGTAGTTGCGACATCGTCACAGAATGCTACACAGTCTGTCGGTGCGTCAGGCGTAGCATCCAGCAGTCGACGTCAAGTGTCTGAACCTATACCTGGCAAGCCGACCGAACAATTCGAGATCGCAGAGACCAGCGTATCTGAAGGTCAGCCTCTCTCTCAGCCTGGAGATGACATTGTATATCCAACCGGTTTCAAATTTTGGCTCAGCATGTCAGCAATGATGCTCTGCGCTTTCTTGCGAGGACTGGTCCGTTCACTAGCATGAGCGCGGGTGGTAAGGCTAACATGGACAGGATCTTACTATCGTTTCCGTAGCTGTTCCTAGTATCACAAATGATTTCAAGACCATCAGAGATATCGGGTGGTACAGCGGTAAGTACCAGCCTACCATGAAGGCTCTAATTCGCTAACAAGTATAGCGGTCAAGTATGCGTCATCCAGGAATGCCTTGGTACTCTTTGCTAACCTATGACCAGCGGGATCGTAGTCAGCTCCACTTGTTTCTTGTGAGTGTCTTCTTGCTATAGACTCTGTTTCTGCTAATGCAAAAAGTTTCGGCAAAGTCTATTCGGTCTTCGATGTCAAGCGAGCCTATCTACTTTCTATCGCGGTCTTCTGGTTGGGGGCTGTTATTTGCACGTTCGCTCCTGCCTCCAGAGTCTTCATCTTGGGTCGAGCCGTGGTCGCACTGGGCTTTGCCTGGCAAGGTGGTGGAGTCATGACACAGCTCAACACCAGCACTCCATTGCACAAGCGCTCGATCATGCTAAGTCTACTCATGTTCACGCAGAGTCTCGCTATGGTTGGCGCGCCAATCGTAGGAGGTGGGTTGATTCGCCGGTTTGGCTGGCGGGCTTGCTTTGGCATCAACATTCCTCTGAACCTCTTGGTATTCATCTTCACAGCCTACAGTATGCAGCGCTCGACGAACAACCCAGACGTTAATTTGCCTTTGTGGGAGAAGATCAAGCGGTTGGACCTCTTGGGAACACTGGTCGTAGCTCCAGCAGTAACGTGCCTCTTGGTCGGGTTACAATGGGGCGGTACCAAGTACGGCTGGTCAGACGGACGAATCATCGCACTACTGGTGGTCGCTGTCGCACTGATTGGGATCTTCGGATATCTTCAATACCGCCTACAGGACAAGGCTTTGCTACCGCCACGGATTCTCAAGCAAAGAAGTATTCTCGCAGGCGCTTGGTTCATGGCCTGCTGTGATGGAACCTTGGCATGTACTGAATACTTCATCTCGATCTACTTCCAAGGCGTCCGAGGCCTGTCGCCTGTCAAGTCTGGAGTTTTGTTTGTCCCAATGATAGTCGGCTTGTTGATCAGCAATATTGTCAGTGGGCCTGGGATTGCTAAGATAGGCTATTACTCGCCTTTCATGCTGTTCACCTCTGCTGTCGCGCCAATAGCGAGTGGATTATTGACCACACTCGACCTAGACTCGCAACTTGGTAAGGCTGCCGGGTTGCTTGGTCTTCTAGGATTTGCTGTTGGTATTGGGATGTCAGCTCCATCGATGGCAGTCAGTGCTTTGCTCAAACCTGCCGATGTTGGTATCGGTTCAGCCATCATTACGTTCGGTGCAGGTATGGGCTCATCGCTGTTCATTTCCACGGCTACTACATTGTTCCAGAATCGCTTGGGTGCCGAAGTGAGCAGATATTCACCTGGTACCAACATCACAACACTCGAGACTGCAGGGTTGTCTGATATTCGAAATGCAATCGGACAAGACAGGCTCAAACAAGTCCTCATTGGCTACGACAAAGCAACGATTCAGACGCTCTACATACCATTGGCTCTAACAGTGGCTTCAATCATTGGCTCAACATTGACTGAGTGGCGATCAGTGAAAAAGAAGCAATCTTGATGGACTCTACACACTTGGAGTCTGGGAACCTTGCGCAAGATTCAAAATCGAGATGCATATTTCGTGCGCTTGCACTACCGAGAGATGAGAACCTGTCCGGGTAACGGTCGGTATAGGAAATTGGTATTCCGCGCGGACGTTGTATCACTGTTGGGTCTGTTCGAATCTTGTCTGCGCAGGAGGAAGTCGTGTCGACGACATGCCGGTATCATCAGGTCAACATCACACATGCATCGGCAGGTGGGCGAACGACATCGTACGAGCTGTCTCCAGACAGGACAAGTCTTCGCCCGGTCGTCCGTGAAGGCTAACCACAGATGCAGGGACTATTGATTGTATTCAATCTGCCTCATCCGAACATCAGCCGAACATGGTAGGATCTGCACGGTGTCTGGCCTTTGGGCATCCATTCTCAGCCTTCTATGTCACTTCAACTATGCGGCACAGCAACGTCTGAGTCGGAAATGAGCCACCTGTGGTGATCGCGCACCAATGTCTTGTCCGAAAAGTCTCACGTGACATTGTACGTTGGTGTTGGACCCAAATAATCATGTATACGGAAATACATCTCAGCCTCATGGTTAAATCCGGCTTCCAACCGTACTAACCGCGAGAACTGAACCAACTGGCACTCGACAACTTGCAAACGGGCATCAGGTTGCGTGAAGGAGTATATTCATTATCACAAGTTGGTATTCAGGATGATGTACTTAAAGCGCTTGCGACTCCTATTTCTCGAGCTGGACACAACATCATCAGCAACCTCATAATCACTCTCAATGAACTCACTGAAATTAGCACGAAACGTGTCGAGACCATCCAGTCAGATCAACATACCAGTCAGAACAACAAGTCTATCAGCCAGAGTTACTTCTCAAAGCCAACGAAGAAGCTCATTTCACAACAGCCCAACCATCACCATGAAAGCCGCCCGTGTCACAGACTGGAACTCTCCTCCAGAATATATGGACGTTCCAACCCTTCCAGCACCCACAGCCGAACAACTACGACTCAAAGTCCTCGCCGTCGGCGTGCCCCGAGCAGTCAAAGGCCGCGCCGCCCAAAAACACCCCAGCGCTTTCAACCAACCGCTCCCCTGGGACCCAAGCATTGACGGAGTCGGCCTCGACGAATCCACCGGAGATGTCTACTTCATGCACACCTTCGCGGCGCCTTACTTCTCAGAATTCGTCAACGTCAACCGCGCCAACCTCACCCAACTACCCCGAGACACTGACCCTGTCACCGTCGCCTCTCTAGCCAACCCCGCCGCTTCGCCGTGGATGGCCCTCCAATGCCGCGCCGTAGGAGGCTGCAAGGACAAGACCGTTCTCATGCTCGGATGCACAGGCGCCACAGGCCGGGCAGCCGTCGCCATCGCCCGCGCGCTCGGCGCCTCTCGCGTCATCGGCATGTCGCGCACGGCTGTCAAGCTCGACACCGTCAAAGGCCTCGATGCCAGAGTCGTCCTGGAGGACCCCCTGGTCCTTCCCCCCGATCTGGGTCCCGTGGACATCGCCCTCGACTACGTCGGCGGTCGCGCCGCCATCGACCTCATGAAAGCCGTCGAGATCCGCCCCGGTGCCAACTTCCAGTACATCCAAGTCGGCGGCTTGTCCGGTGAAGAAACGCTCATACTCCCTTCGCGCCTCATCAACATCAAGCCTATCCAGATCATGGCGAGTGGTGTCGGCAGCGTGAGCGTCGAGGAGATGGGACGCCAGATGCCTGAGCTCGTCCGGGTCATTGCTGGCATGGACAGGCCGTTTGAGGTCTTGGAGAGGCCCATGAGTGAGGTCAGTCGGGTTTGGGATGATGAGGAGACGTTAGAGAAGAGGTTGGTTATTGTCCCATAGGGTTTGAAGGTGAAGGTGGGGCTGTGTGTGAATGTGTTGTAAGGTGTGTTGGTAGATGTACTTGTACCAATATGAATCTCATTCTCTCAAAATATTCTTTATTGCTTGGCTTTGCGTTTGCCTGTTGGTAAAGATTGTTGGTGTGCCAAGTAATGAGACGATCGCGGATTTCAGAATGCAAACCAGATTACATTGAAAGCTGTGTTCGTTATCCGCACCATTGGAGCTCTGCAGATACCCACGATGGACTTCATCAGGCGCGCTGCTTCACTGAATTTGCGTATCAGTACGACCCCTGCCGCAAGATAGATGAGGGTATCATTGACTTTTCAATATCTGAACTACGTACTTGATGCCAGGGACATCCCAAAAGGTTCCCATTAATTCATTACTTTTCGTCACCCACACAGCCATTCTTCACCTCAATAGACCGGCAAATTAAATGCATCCAAGTCATATAACCACGAATCAATCGAACTCTGATCATAGACGCAATCCGGATCCGTCGCATTCCCGCTCCAAAGCGGCCTCAACGTCCACGCACAGATCTGCTGGTTCTGACCGACGTTCTCGCCCTGCAGAATAGTAGCGTTGAGGGTCTGGGGAACGACGCCGTTCTCAACCCAGTTGATTAGCACGTTCAGGTTCGTCTGCGGGTAGGGTCCATTGGGCATGAGCGTGTTGGTGCCACAGTGGCCGGCGCCGGGGACAAGGAATAAGCGGTACCAGTCGCCTAGCGCGTCGGTACTCTGATTGAATGACATGCTGGTGCCGTACATGATGTTGCGGACGGATTCGTAATAGCGGACTGATGAGGCGGTGGGGATGCTGTTGTCGGCTTCGCCGTGGTAGTGTAGGACTTTGCCGCCAGAGCGGTAGAATTTGGTCAGGTCTGGCCAAGTGGTTTGAAGGGAGTCTTCGTAGCGCATCCAGCCTTCGGCCATCCAGTCGCGGAGGGTGGTGTAGTTGACGCCGGTGAGGTTGGAGAAGTTGGTTTGGTTGACGAGGGTGATGAAGCGGCTGACGTAGTCGCCACCGAAACCGATGATGTCCAAGCCCCATGTGTCGGTTGTGGCGTTGTAGAGGGTGCTTGCATCAGCGAAAGTTGCTGCTGGCTGGTAGGAGAAGTACGCGCGACGCCCGTCTGTGTCGACGAGGCCATCGAGAATCTTCTCAGCGATCGCTGCACCCTGTTCTGTGACTGTGCCGTTCTGGGCTGGATAGTAGCGAGATGGCAAGCCCGGACCTTGCGAGCCGTTGAAAGCTGCGCAGGAGTATGACATGCCGATAGTAGAGTTGACTTGGAATTGCAGTTTGCACAAATCACTACGTGCGACGACACCATCGGTCTTGCCATCAAGTGGGTCACAGAAAGCTATGGTCTCGTTGACGATCTTCGCGAGTTCGCATGTCGGCGGATAGTAGCCTATTGTCTGCTCCACGACGTTTGAATATAAATGTTGAACCTGCTGATGAGCAAAGCGAAAAGCTGGAGCGCCAGTGATGACACCGTCGAGGGCTGTGAAGCGTTGAGCCTGACTCCATCCCTCACGACCACCCTCCGAACATCCCTGGTAATACGACCAGAGCTTGTCAGTTGATGACATGTTGTAGAACGATTTTGTGAAGGTCTGTCCAATGACTGTTAATTCGTGGATAGACTGATATCCAAACGAATACAGCAAAGCGTAGTTCGGAGTGCCATTATTCAAGAGGTACACGGTGTCGAGGTTAGTATTGAAACTTCCAAAGCCACCGTCAGTGATACCTGAGACAGCACCGTACTGAATCCCCCCTGGAAGTGACCTGTTGCCAGAATTGATGGCATAGCCACCTCCTCCAGTAGAGAGGAACCGGTTTTGGAAAGTGGCAGGGGCGGGTAACCAATATCGAACATTAGTGGTAATGTTCGGCCGCCCTGTATGAGTGTAGGCAAAGTAGATGTCACAGAAGTCGATCGTTGTGTCGGGATAATTGACCGAGTTGCGGACGGTGTAGTTCGTTATCGCATTGGCAACGACTGATGATGGATCAACTGTGATGGCGATGTAGGTACCATCCTCGAAGTAGAGTCCACTGTCAGGCAAGTGAGCCTGGACATAGGTTGACGTGCACACATCGCCTAGAGAAGCATTTTGTGCAGCAACAGTCGCTGCAAAAGTAGCCACTGACCAATATAGACGTACCATCTTAAGCGATCCAGGATGTAGAGAAATTGTCGCATGACAAGGAAGTCTCACCTAAGCAGCGCGTCACCATGCTTAAATACTCGGGCCCGAAGCCCACTGCTTCGAAGCTACAGTGAGGAAAAAGTCATTGCCGGAAGCACGTTGACAGCTGTATGCTCTATCCACGCAGCATCAAACTCTAGATCGTCCTGTATGGCCCCCATTGGATGGAATCTCTTCGGGACCTGACTGGAAGTGCTAGCGAGACCTGCAAGTCATTCTGGGGTGACGGCCCGGGGTAAGCTCTTTGTGGGGATGTCGCTATTCTCGTGGGGCTTTGCGGAGATGCTGCATTCTTTCTGTAGAATGGCTGAGAAAGCTCACTTACACACCTTGTACGCAGACATACAAGTTATCAGAGACCAAATGTGGGCTATGCGTGTATTGCTACAAGAGGTTCATTCGCATCTTGACTGCTGCTCGTGGCATCTGGCCAACGAAGTAAGATCGAGGCTTACTCCACGAGGGTTGTGGCCTGGAGACTCGCAAGATATGATTGAATGTGACACAGTCACTATGTTGTGAGGGTCCTCCAAAGAGCTCCCACGGGCTTGTTGATTCAATTGTCATCGGAAAGTCAAGCCAGCCCGTGCTCACAGTTCTATGTCAGACAGAAAATCGTACTCAGCTTCTGACTCCTCTTTCTGCTCTTCGCTCTGTAAGCAACGAGCACACAAACAGGTCCAATCTGGCTCTGTATCGTCAAACCCCGTTGAACTCAGATCTTCGGGTGCGCCAACGTTCTCTCCACGATTTATTCCATTACCACCACCTGGTTCGTGCGAGTCAGCTGGTTCATTGAATCCCCACAAGGAAGTAGCAAGTGGATCGGGCATCGGTCCTTGTAATCCTGCGAGGTCAAAGTCATACACCGACTGAATGCAATATGAGTTGTCTGCGCCTTCCCAAGCAAGGTCGCGATGCCTCTGTTTCATACCCTTGCCACGTTCTTGTAGGTCGTGACGCTGACCATCTCGAACATGTCTTCTCTTGCTGATGTGATGTCGTCGGTCTAAGGGATAAATATCGGACTCCCGCTCCAAAAACATGTCGGCCTTCTCCCAGACGGCAGGCCGGACAGTCAGTGTACAGTCGTCTCCGGTAATCTTAGTCCTAAGTCGCAAGGGTTCATGATCAACCAGTTCCTGAGCGCGCGCCACATGGACTTGAGGCAGGATGAATAGATCTGTGAAGGGCGCACCATGCACGCTTGGGGTGCCATCTTCGTCCTGCCAGGATACAGTCCAATCAAGATATGTTTGACCGATCCATGATGGATGTACGCTGCGGTAGCCGTAGTACTTTTGCGACTGCTTGCGCAAGCGATTTAGTGCCCGAGACGCTGAACGCATGTCTCTGTGAGCAGGCAATTGGAGAGTTTCTTCATCAGGTACTCTCCATCGTGGCATCTTGAATTGCCGCAAGTTCACCGATCTCCTTCAAAGGTCAACGAAGTTGACAACACTATGTGTTCGGCAAGGTTGACTTGATAGCCCAACTAAGGGGTCAAGGACACATATGAAGGAGACGCAGACTGGCATGCTGAAAAGTTCAACTTGTACTCACTACTGGCTCTTGTGGTGACTCACATCAGCTCCGACAAGGACGATTCGAGTGGTAGGCCGCAAAGGAAAATGACGTGTGGGTGAGCTGCAGCAATCTGGGATAGGATAATCTCGGGGCTGTGCTGTGGCGCCATACCCACCCAGCCCTATTGTCAGCTCCCGCGATACTGATCTGTAACACGTCTCACGCACGTCTCCAGATACCGCTATATTGTGCATGATCCGGAGGGTCTACTATGCCAGAAATTCGCCCGTTTTCAACAAGACGTACCTCGAGCAAGACTCTCGTGCCCGATTTTCAAGGTTCATTGCATCAATATTACCACCCGATCCACAAGGTGGGATCTCGAAGAAATTCGTCTAAGAAAAGCAAAGTCAACGGTCTTGCAAATTGGCTCAACTTTGTACTAAAAATGCGGCCTGCTGAAATGGCGAACATGGCCCTTTATTCACTGTATTGTACGATGTCATAGGATGTTAGTGACACTCAACCTCGGCGAGGGTCAGATGAGCACGTGTTGGAACACAATTAAGATTTGCTATCTTCAAGGCGTGCACAGATATTTTGTATTGAACTGAGAGTACAGCCTCCATCGTTATGAGCACCGTACCAGCATGGTGAGAGTGCTTTTGACTGCGACCGTTTGGTATCACATTGACCGACGCTCACGGGTGAAGGACTGAATGACGTCCGGCGTGGTGAATGCTTCAAGTATTACATGGGAAGATTCCAGGCCAAGCCGACAATAACGGTAGCACTGGCAAGATGGCGTCAACTAAGGACTCTTAGTACCACGAGGCCATCAATCAAAGTGTTAGCAAGTATTAGCCAAAGAACGGTAAGCTTCTGACAGTAGAGGGAGATTCAACGGTTCACGATGGCGATAACAATCCCAATCGTAGTGATGATCTTCTCGTAGATGCATCAGTCGTAATAACAGCTGTAGCAACTTGAGCTTTAATATCCGGCTGCCGCAATCATTAGCAAGCAGTGCAATCGATGGCTCACCTGTCATACTCGTAAGGTTAGTCACAGATTGAGCTATACTTGTAAGTAGATTACCTGGCAGCCGCTCAACATTCGCGAAGGCTTCAAGTCACACTTATCGACATCAAGATTTTGATCCCTAAATGAGTGTTCGAAGACGCTATGCCTGTGACTCGAGCAAAGATTGAACCGAAAAGTGTACCATCGACTGTTGCAGCCCAGCCCGATCTCACTACTTCAAAGCTGAAGAGAGTGAAAGACGTTGACGAATAATTCTGCTATTCTCCATCGCCCCAGCAAGCTAGACAAATTCTAAAGGTCCTTGTTCTTTACTTAGTTCTAGGGTAGCTCATGCTTGGAGCGATCGTTACAAGGAGATCTGTACACTGAACGTGGCTTTGTTCTTTGGTAGATCTCAGGTTTATTGCAACCAACCTCTCAAACCATGGCGTCAGCGACGTCACCACAGTTTGCACTAGAGTCATCTCTGGCCTCACTTGGCAACGCGACTTTGTACTTCTGCAACCGGTGATCGTTACTTTATAGCTCTAGCTTCTGATGACCTTGGCGTTCTTTGGTTTTCTGCCTCTGAGTGAGAAGTGCTCGTGAATTGAGTGGGAGCTCAACGAGTAAGCCTCTTCTCACTGGGGTTGGGTGTCTACTTGAGATTCTGTTCGTTAAGAGAATCTCGATCCTGGTTGGATGATGTCATGTTCAGATCAGAATACGTTGTCGGGGCCGAGTGCCCATCAGTCGCCCGAGTAGCGTCGGCTTACGGTGTGAAGGTAGGTCTATATCAAGATTATCATGTGCTGCCTGTTGTTTGTCTGTGTTGCTTTACATACCCGATATGGCGCCCCTTAGAATCCTCATAGTTGGCTGCGGCATTGCTGGTGCTACACTCGCTTCTTTTCTTCTCCTGTCAGATGATCCAGCTGAGGAGAAACCACACATAACTATTCTTGAGCGATCCTCAAAGTTGAGAGCGGAGGGCCAAAACATCGATATCAGAGGAGCCGGCTTACCGATTGTTCGCAAACTTGGTCTTGAGACGTTGATCCGGGCATCTACTACTGGGGAGGAGGGCGTCCAATTTGTGGACAAGGACAATCAGATTTGGGCTGCTTTTGCTGCTGACAAGAGTGGTAAGGTGTCAACGCCCACCGCGGACATCGAAATCCTGAGGGGTAGACTCGCTGAACTTTGCTACTTGAGAAGTAAGCAGATTAGTGAGGAGGTCCAAACGCAAGGTGGAGCAGGCATCGAATATGTGTTTGGTGACTATCTGAAGGAACTCGAACAAGAAGGGTCCCACGTATCAGTACGTTTCCAGAAGAGTAGCCAGACACGAGAATACGATCTGGTCGTTGGTGCCGATGGATTACAAAGCCTAACCCGGAATATGGCTTGGGGTGCTGAAGGAGAGCAAGCTCGAGTCAAGCGAATAGGCATGTACGCTGGCTTCTTCAATATGCCTAGGGACGGTGCTGATTCCAAATGGCGACGCTGGTTCCATGCACCAGGACGAAGGGGCATCATGCTAAGACCTGATGAGCAGGGAGGCCGAACAACGTGCTTAATGTACGTCATAAACGAGAAAGATGATAGACTACCACAAGTTGCACTCAGCGGTCGTGCCGGAATGGGTGAGCAAAAGAACTTGTTGGCCGAATATTTCCGTGATGCCGGCTGGGAGTCGCAAAGGATTATCAAAGAGATGATGGCCACCAAAGATTTCTACTACGATATGGTTGCCCAAGTTCATATGGACAAGTGGAGTAAAGGTCGAGTCGTACTGCTCGGCGACG
>JAOSBN010006029.1:0-18948 GCA_027563595.1 Erythroxylum suave | reverse complement strand
ATCCAAGTCAACACTATGTCTTTCTCCTCTGATCAAAACCCAACTTTTACCCTCCACACCCAACCTCCTTCTACAGCTGATAAAATCCTCATTGCCCTCAATATCACTTCCCAAATCAATGAAAAATTAACTCCCTCCACCTTTCCCCAATGGCATGCTCAATTTGAAGCACTCCTTACTGGGTATGATTTACTCGACTACGTTGAAGGTACCCTTCAGTGTCCCACTTCTACAGCTACCCCAGCTGATGCATTGTGCAAGGCCCATTGGGTCCGACAAGATAAACTTATCCTAAGTGCCATTCTAGCGTCCACATCTCCTTCAATCACCCCTCTCATTGCTATGGCAAAGTCTTCCCATGAAGCCTGGAAGAAATTAAAAACTCTATATGCTAGCCGATCAAGAACCCGTGCTATGCAGTTGGAGGAACTCACCTTAATTCAGTGAGGAGACCGTTCGATTACCGACTATCTTCATGCTATGAACGCCCTGGCTGATGAAATAGCCATTATTGATCATCCAATTTCAGATGATGACCTAACTCTCTATGTGTTGAATGGTTTAGGTGCAGATTTTCGGGAGATTGCTGCGCCTATTAGAGCCTGAGAATCATCCCTGGCCTTTGAGGAGCTGCTTGATCTTTTGGTTGGACATGAGGGATATTTACGGTGCCAGGAAGCTGCAACGCAGAACGTGGTGGCTTTTGCAAATTTCCCGAAAACAAAGCACTCTGTGCAAGGTGGGAGTCAGTCGTGGTCTTCAAAATCCCATAGCTCTCACTATGGGCCCTAAGCCTCTAACCCCAGCCGATCGTACCATGGAGCCCAACGTGATGGACGCCGTTTCCACAACAACTCTAGCCAGCCCAGCAATTTCAATAGACGTTATCAACCCAAATGTCAAATTTGTGACCAATTGGGCCACATTTCAAAGTCATGTCCTCAACTTCATTCACCGAATGTCTCCATCAATTGTGCTACAACCACTACTCCAAAAGATAAAAATTGTTTACTTGATTCTGCCACCTCTCATAATATCACGGGTGATCTTTCTAATTTATCTATTCATTCCGAATATGATGGAACTGATGAAGTAATTCTTGGTGATGGTTCAGGTTTTCCAGTCTCACATATTGGTTCTTTAGCCTTGCACTCTACTCAACGCACTTTTATATTGCCTGAAACTCTTTGTGTTCCAAATCTTTGCAAAAATTTAATTTCTATTCATCATCTCACCAAACAAAATAATGTCTTCGTTGAATTTCACCCTTTTCATTTCCTTGTGAAGGACAAGATCACAGGGGCGATTCTACTAAGAGGAGCATGTAAGAACGACATTTACCACTTTCCGGCATCAATAAAGGCATCAAAAAAGGTTGCTAACGTATATGAACGGACTTCGATTGATGGATGGCACAAGCGTCTTGGTCAACCCTCTACTAAAATTGTCCATCGTCTTGTTAACAAATTTTCTCTTCTTATTTCATCAAACAAAATTTCGTCTTCCTTATGTCCTTCATGTTCTATTAATAAAGCACATCAACAACCATTTCGTGCTACTAGTCTTCAAAGTCATGAGCCTCTTGAACTTCTCTACACAGACGTGTGGGGTCCCGCTAGTTATACTGGCATTAACGGATCAAGATATTATCTTATTTTTGTTGATCACTATACCAAATATGTTTGGTTTTATCCAATGGTCAATAAATCCAATGTTTCTAATTTTTTCCACATTTCAAAAAATTTGTTGAAACCCGTTTTCAAAAATCGATCAAAACATTATTCTCCGACAATGGTGGTGAGTTCATTGCTTTAAAATCATTTCTTTTGTTTCATGGCATAAGTCTCATTTAGTTGAAACGGGTCTTACACTTCTTCATGATGCAAATCTTGATTTCTCGTATTGGCCCTATGCTTTTCAAACCGCTACATATCTTATCAACAGACAACCCACACCCCTTCTCAAGGAAAAGTCACCTTTTGAAATCCTTTTTGATCAAAAACCAAATTATTTGAAATTAAAAAAATTTGGGTGTATCTGTTACCCTTTTACCCGGCCATATAATTCCAATAAAATGCAACCCAAGTCCAAAGCCTGCATCTTCCTCGGCTACTCTCAAACCCAAAATGCATACAAGTGCTTTGATCCTAAAACCCGAAAGTTTTTCATCTCACGGCATGTACTTTTTGATAAAACCCAAACCCACTCCAGCCTGTCCCAAAAATGAACCTACTGTAACAAACCAGACCTCTCAAGAACCTCACAATCTTCTTCCTTTCTTCTCCTTTGATGCTCATCCACCTGTTGTGCCTTCATCACTATTGTCCCACACGTCAACATCTTTGCTGCCTCCGGATGGTTCTCCTGCCGCTGTTGCATCTCCCTCAGGTAATTTCCAAACTCCTGCCTCATTACTTCATGACAGCTTGACTGTTTTAGATCACAACACAATCCATTCAACTTCTCCCTTAAATATCAATCGGTCTGGTCCTTTATTAAATGCACACTCACAATCTCATGCTCCAGATCCAAATACGATACCAGCTCCTCATTTCCCAAATTCCCCTGTTACAAATACTACACCTCTTAACCCTCCCCAAAGCCCTCATAATATGACCACACGTTCAATGAACCAAATTTTCAAACCCAAACAGATTCACACTGTCTCAAAATACCCACTTCCTCAAACCATTGAACCAACAAGTGTGAGCCAAGCCATTTCTCAACCTCACTGGCGTGAGGCCATGTCCCATGAGCTTATTGCTCTAATGAATCTTGTCTTACCACCTTCAAATTGTCAAGTCGTGGGTTGTAAGTGGGTCTTCAGAGTTAAGAGGAAAGCTGATGGGTCAACGAACAGATTCAAAGCCCCTCTAGTTGCTAAGGGTTATAATCAATGCCCTGGTGTTGATTACAAAGAAACTTTTAGTCCCGTTGTTAAACCTGCAACTATTAGAGCTGTTCTTTCTATTGCAGTTATGAATGGTTGGGAATTGCGGCAAATGGATGTTAACAATGCCTTTCTAAATGGTAAATTAACTGAGACTGTGTTTATGGCACAACCCCCTGGGTTCAAAGATAAATCCATACCCACTCATGTTTGTTGGTTAAACAAAGCCATTCATAGGCTTAAACAAGCCCCACGGGCTTGGTACATAGCACTCAAAAATGCAATTATTCAGCTAGGTTTTCACAACTCTAAAGCCGATTCCTCTCTCTTTATCTACAATCAAGGTTCCACTCTTTGCTATTTCCTAGTTTATGTTGATGACCTTGTTATCACTGGTAATAACTCCTCATTTGTGGCCTCCATCATTGAAAAGCTGGGTGACTTGTTCTCTCTCAAGGATATGGGTTCTCTTCATTGCTTCTTAGGCATTGAAGTAATTCCTACACGGGCTGGTTTATTTCTTTCCCAACATAAGTGGTGCAAAGGATGTCTCTACACCTCTTTCTACTATGCAACCTCTTCAATTAATTGATGGCACTGCTGCAGTGGATAGCTCTGAGTTTCCTAGGATTATTGGCGGTCTTCAATACCTCTCTTTGATGCATCCAGATATCTCATTTGCTGTCAACAAACTCTCTCAATTCATGCACAAGCCCACTACAAATCACTGGACAGCAACAAAAAGGCTCTTTCGATACTTAAAACAGACCATTTTTTATGGCATTCAGATCACCAAAGCTGGAACTCCACATTTACGCACATATTCCGATGCTGATTGAGCTGGTAATGTGGATGATCGTACATCCACCTCTGCTTATATTAGTTTTTTGGGTCATAATCTCACTTCTTGGAGCTCTAAGAAGCAAAGAGCAGTTGCAAGATCCTCAACAGAAGCTGACTATCGGGCACTAGCAAACGCGGACTCCAAAACAATATGGCTATCCACTATCTTCAATGAACTAGCCTTTCCAGTCAAAGGATCTCCTCAGCTGCTATGTGATAATCTTGGTGCCACACATCTCAGTTTTAATCCGGTAAATCACTCCCGCATGAAACACATTCAAATAGATCTTCATTTTGTGCATGACTTAGTGCAAAAGGGAAGCATTCAAGTGAAGCATGTTCATACTGAAGACCAACTAGCTGATCTGTTAACAAAGCCACTGTCAAAACAGTGCACGGAACTGCTACAGAACAAGATCGGTCTTGCCGATGGCAGCCCCATCTTGTGGGGGCGAATAAGGGAAGCATGCATGGATTCTACCCAGATCAAAACAGAACAAGTCTAGCCTAAAATCAAGTCAAATATTCTCTCATTTAATTCTATATTTGGAGTTGTTTTCTAAGTTTGATCTTTATAGCTGTATAATGTAACAGCAGCATAGAATTAGCCTTAATGTATATATGTTTCCTAAATTAGTCTCTCAATCACTCTGTATATAAACAACAGAAATTCTATCAATAAAAAGTGACGTGAATCGTTCATTGAAATTACAGTAACATTGTTTTTCTAGAGTCTCAAGAATTCATATCTTTTGGGTTCACTAGATGCACAACTCTCAAGTCGGGTGATTACTAATCTGGAAACAGGTGCAGACTAGCTTAAAGCTTGTTATGATACCATCTCTGTGCATAATACCAGCTGTAACTTTATAAAGCATTAAAGTACTTTTTTTGTCTTATTATTTTTATAAGATCTTCTTGTCTCCGATTCAAGAGATATATTGTTGCCATATGGGACTTGAGATGCAAGACTTCCTTCAATAATAGATGTGGTAGAGGTTACATAAGGTAGGCAAAAATATATTTTAGGCCAAATGATTAAAATACTACTTATGGTGTTGCTTTTCGTGACCATTTATTCGCCAATTCAATTGAAGATAATAAGTTATTAGATTTCATTTTCGAGGAGGAGTCTTGATTTATACAAATTTTTTATTGATTTAATTTTTTATTATTAGTTAAGTTTAAAAAATCTTGATTCTTATAATTTTTTGAAGAGCATGTAAAGGAGGTACAAATTGATGCTGTAATTTTAGTATAGGTTATTGATCAAATAATGCTATTTATCTCCGATTAGAAAACAATCCCAATGTTCCTTCTTCTTATGACCATATTGGACTCATGTTATCATAGGATTTCATGTTTTCCTATTATATTTAAGTGCTCCAAACCCAATCAAGTTATGAACTGTTTCGCTTGGTGTGATATTGACCAAATTATTTGATCATTTTTAGGTGATGGGAAGCAAGGCAAAGATATTTATATTTTTGGAGTTTGTTACCAGGGGAGAACTTTTCGACAAAATTGTAAGTTGCTATACTCTTGTTGTAGCCTATTTGGTAGATGATTGCTTCACCATCATGAGCTAAATATATTTGATGAAGAAGATAACTGTTGGATTCCTTGACTATGGTATACACTAATTCAATTAAATGATTACAATGTTTACACAATAACTATTCTGTTTATATTTAAACAAGTATTAAGAACAAGTAGTGCAACTTCATGTTAGTTACGACTTGCCTTTAAGTAGTAATTTTTGTTATGGAGGTAAACCATTGGCAGATGAAGCCCGCAGATATTTCCAGCCACTTATTAATGTTGTTGATTACTTCCATGCCAGGGATATCTATCACAGAGATCTAAAGGTACTTTTAATTTCTTCTTTGAGGCTTGTAATGAACTTGTTAGTTATTTGTATGTGGTACTCATTATATACTTGTCTAGGAGACTCATACAAATTTATGTCATCTTCCTTCTAATCTGTCTTGTTTCTCTTACAGCCCGAAAATCTGCTGTTGGATGCCTATGGAAACCTCAAAGTTTCTAATTTTGGATTGAGTGCGCTGTCTCAACAAGTCAGGATAATTGTAATGAATTGTTTTCACCTTCTTTTTCTCTTCAAGTGGGTTTTTCATCCACAAGGCGTACCCTTGTTGTTTCAACTTGACTACTCACTTGGAGCTTTTTTCTTGGCTTCTGTGTGCTTAGGTAGATATTTATTTGGATTTTGGCAGGATGATGGCCTCCTTCTTACTGTCTGTGGAACTCCAAATTATATTGTTCCTAAGGTTTGGATGACTCTTTGAGTTACCAAAATTACCCCACCATGTGGATTGCTGACTTTAATAATTTTTGCTTTGACCTTAAATAATGTTGTGGATCAGGTTCTTATTGATAGAGGTTATGATGGAGCCACTGCAAACTTATGGTCATGTGAAAGTATACTCTTTGTATTGCTTGCAGGATATTTGCCTTTTGATGATGCTAATCTAATCAACTGGTACAAAAAAGTTAGTGTTTCGCAGATTTTTATCACCTCTTTCAATTTTTCCGCTTATCCTTTGGTTGTCATTTCATTTTTTCCATTTCAGATTTTAGCAGCTGAATTCACTTGTTGACAATTCTACTTTTTGTAAGGTTAAAGAGATTGTATCTCCATATTGTATCCAATTTGATGTTAAAGACATTAACTTGATTACGCCTTAGTAATCAGTACGTATTAGTGATCAACAGCATATTGGCAAACAACAATATGTATTTTGGAATCTTAGGTTCAAGTGGCTACTTTTGTTGCCCATTGTGTTGGATAATCCCAACAATGGAGTTGGGAAACTAGACGCCTTGACACCTGCAATTCTACAAATTCACTTTCAACTGATTTCCTTGTTTTTATGCCTAAGCATGTGGATGCAGCTTGATAGTTGGACTACCCAGATTTTGTGATTTAAGAAGAATTTGACTGTCACATTGTTTCTGTAGTAGATGATATTGGAGTGCCTAGAGAACAAATTAACTCATTGATCTTTAATTCTTAATTACATCTCATTTAGGTAGATTAATATGATTGTCCAGGCCTAGATATGCCTTTACTTCTTTGAAATGTTTTCTCTTCAAACAGTTTCTTAGTCATTGAGAAGTAGCAATTAATTGAGTTGGTGATGTTGACTTCTATGAATTGATCAGAGTACATTTTTTCAACAGAAACAGAAACTGAAAGCTTATGTTGTTTAAGCAATAATTAAGCATAATAGATGTTCTTTTTACCTGTATAAAGGCATGACATAATATGACGTTTTCTTGTTACCAGAAGAAACTCTTAAAGTTCTTACCTTACCGGCTTGCCTTATGTTGTGTGTGTACCACTTATTTGGCTACAACAAAATGCATGTCGTTAGACTTGAGCTTGAGTGTATGCAACTTTTTTTTTTTGATAAGTCAGTAAAATTAATAAATCAAAAGGAAGAGTTCTGTACAAAGCAATAGACTGTTCAAGAAAACAAGTCTCATAGCCGACTAAACAAGAAAAAAAAAGAAAGCGTATACAACTTTGTCCGCCCAGCATTGGCCATCCCAAAGTATTATTGACTCTAAGCATTTTGCATTTTGTAGTTGATGTTTTTCTCATAATGTCAAGAAATATTATGTGATTTATTATAATCGAATCAAAGAATTAAATTTGTATCTTCAATTTTGAGTGATTTTGTGAATCAAATATATTCTTGGCAAATCTCTCTTATTCCTCCCTCTATGACCCTATGTACAGTATTACATACAAGTTTTATGAAGACAGACATAACCCTTGTGGGTCTCTATATCTGTGTATGTAGGTCAAACCACGAATTTCTCATGTCACTTTCACTTTATTTTATTTTAACAGCTTTGATTGGCTCTTATTCTAGCATATCACCATACCAGAAATCTTGGAAGACGAATGGTTTAAGAAAGATTATAAGTCCCCTGTCTTTAAGGAAGAAGAAAACACCAACTCAGATGATGTTGAAACTATTTTTAAAGACTCTAAAGTAAGTTTAAAATAAGATTGCGAATGTATTTGGATACACATTTTCTTTTTCTCGGTGGGAATCTCTTTTGATATGCATTCTCTCCAACTTAACAGGAGCACCATGCCATAAAGAAGGAAGAACAACCAACAGCTATGAATGCATTTGAGTTGATTTCTATGTCAAAAGGATTGAATCTTTGGAATTTGTTTGACGTGGAATAGGTTCACTTATTTAATGCTTCTTTTGTATTAAAATTTCTTTTCTTGCTCATATGTTAGCTTGTTGGTTTGTTAGTATGCAGTTGGATGGAAAATCAAAACATCTTCTGCACGCTTTTGAGTTTTGTAGAGTAATTGGACCAACTTAGTACACATATATGTGGATGATCTTGTGATTCCACATATATTAAAAAATCGTTTTATACAACAAACCAAGGATCTTTTGTTGGAAAGAGAGACAGCTTTGTAGTGGTCATTTGAATATTTTAGGCACAAACAGCATTGGCTTTCCCATGAACATCCCAATGTTTTATGATGGACATATTACTGTTGGATTATAAATGAATACTGAAACTCATGCTATCCTTTGATTTTGATTTGATGATTTATGATCAACTACAGGGCCTTAAACCGGAAACGATGTCCGCATCTAAATGTCCTGCCACTGAGATAGTTCACAAGATTGAAGCAGCTGTCAAGCCACTTGGTTTTAACATAAAACTACAAGGTCACTGATACTTTTGGAGGATAATTGTTATTCTTATCTAGCTAAAGCAGGAAGGGTGGAACTGATCTTTACTTTTCACTTGTTCAGCTAAATGCCATATCTGCATCATGTAAGTATCATCAAGAAAATTTAAAAACAACATAGTTAGTCGTTTGCTTTGCAGACTGAAGATGGTTTTCGATGTTGATTGTCTTGTAAATGAAACGAATACAGAACTTCCGGCATTATTCGAAAGACAACAGTAACAAAAAAATCAATAATTATGTTATTCCAATTTCTTTATATATAAAAAATGGACGAGGTTGCATATCATCTACACTGAAAATCACTGTTTTAGCTTCATATTGCATAAACAATGTCAAAAGTTACTCTGTTTTCAGGGACCCTTACAATAACAATCTCAGCAGATTTGATTTCATCAGAGAGTAACCTTTATCAATTTTGTTGTGCCTTTTCTGTGCTACGTTTACTTGAAGATCTCTTATTTGGTTATGAAGTTTTAGATATCAGGTGGGTTTTCAAGAAATGGTAGCTCACCTCCAGGTTCCAGAAATAGAGCATAAAGGTCATTAGAATGGTTTCCCACAAACACATGAAAGGACCCTCATTTCACATCATTACCAGCTACTACGCTCGCTAGCCTCTAGATCGTTGCTCGTTTCATTAATTATAAAGTATCACTTCACGCATTCTCTAACAATATCTACATAGTAATAACAAGATCATCTTCTTCTTCATGATGTATACTAAACACCATTGACACTTAATCACTGCCATTCCTCCATATCTGATGAATTCTAATGAAGATTCATATTGCATAAACGATGGCCTACCCTAAGCCTTTTATAAGACATTCCCAAAAAGTTGGAATCTAAACCAAATTATTTTATATTGTAGAAATTAGACAAGTTTGTAATCACATAATAAGAAGTTCTTAAATCTGTTATTACTGATTTTTCTTACATCTTATACCTTTAGAATTATCAAGTTGTTATAAACTGGGGGAAGAAAACAGAGTGTGACATCTCAACTTTGATTTACTTTTTTTGTGAAAGAGATATAGATCCAAACATGAATTAATTAGTAGCAACTAGTGAGGTAACATTGAAATATCATAACAGAGTACAAGCATATAAGTTATCTCTCCCATAATCTTGATAGGTAAGAATGACAATCCAAAACGAAGTGGTAACAACCATCAATGACCATCCCGATAAAGCAGAGCCATGCTTTTCTTCAGTATGGGTTTATACACAAAACTCCAGCTATTCCCGCTAAGATAGTAACAAAACTCACAGAAAAACTAATGTAGAAAATCTCCATATCAATAACACCATCGTAAACTTCATCGTCATCTGAACTCTCTTTAGTCATTGAAGATGGTCTGCAACTCATAGGAAGTGGTTGTTAGACGAAGTCAAGTAAAAGAAGTTAAAAGCAGTTGTAATCATATCAAGATTATCTCCTATAATGTAGGAGTTAGTTTTGTACATGATCTCCTAGAAGCTAGTCAAAATCTATCTATAAAAACATCACACTGTACATCAATGAAATTAAATAAAAAAATAGAGTTCAAACTCAATATGCCTTTGTCTATTTTTTCTTATCTGTTAAACATGGCATCAGAGCCATTATTGTGATCCTGCGAAGGACTCAATTGGCTTAACATCATCTGCCATAACCGGAACCATCAACTATGAGTTTAAGCAACCCTGATCCCTCTTCTTCAGCTATGTCTGAGGCCATCGAAATCCTGTCAAATCAAATAGAGAAACTGTTGAGCCAGAATACTGGAAACGACAATGTCAATGTGTCAATCAAATTGAACGACCATAATTACTCCCTGTGGTCCAAATTGATGCTCCTGGCAATTGGAAAGAATTGAAAATTGGAATACATCAATGGTGAGATACAACAACCAGCAAGAACGACGAACACGTTTCGCAAATGGCAATAATCTGATCTCCAAGTTTTTTCATGGATAATCGATGCAATCAAACCTGACTTGGTGGGACAGTTTATTCAGTATCCGTCCTCTAGGGAACTCTTGGTAGGGCTTGAAAAAACCTACCAGAGTGGTGAAGGGTCCCTGCAAATCTTTGATCTAATAACTAGAGCAAACAACCACAAATAGGGCCAGATGACTAATGAAAAATATTACAGTAGCTTCCAGCAATTATGGCAAGAGTTAGACGCAAGGGAACCAAATCCCATGCACTGTGCCACAGACATTACAATATTCAACATGATTAAGTGGAAGAATCGATTATACCAGTATCTGGCTGGCATGGACGAGAAGTATGACATCGTCAAAAGGGATCTGTTGAAACAAGACCCTTTACCCTCGGTAGAAGAGGCCTGTGCTACTATTCGACAAGAGGCCACCAGGATGGTTATTCTAAACCCATCAGTAACTAGTGAATCTAGCGAAGGTCTGACATCATCAGGTGGAATTGGTTCGGGACTGGCCGTGAAAGGAAGAGAACAGAGGCCACGATCGGACTTCACAAAGAAGGAAGCCACTGAAAAATCCAACGTTGACCGGTCAAAATCTAGGGAATCTTCATACCAGCGTCCTAATCAATCGGGTTTAAAGTGCTCTCACTATAATATGACCGGACATATCAAAGAGGAGTGTTTCCATATCGTAGGTTTTCCAGAATGGTGGACGAACAACCTGAAAAGAAAAAATCGAAGCAGACAGCCTCGGTCTGATAAGGCGGCCACCGCTATGGGCAACCCTGAGGCCACCTGCGTGAGCAGCGGCGCCATGGAAACTAGAGAGTATGGAGCTTTTGCGACGGTAGGTTTTGGAAGAAAAGAGGGTGGCGGCTCATTCAAAGGGACGAATGAATCAGTTATAGGGTTTGGGGTTTGTAATTTACCCCCAAACCCTTTAATTTTTGGCCCTAAGTTTTTTAAAGCTGAAAGTTTTTATTATGATAATTGTAGTCCAAATGTTGGAGGAAATGATGTATACCCCGGAATTAAAGGCTTTGACCGAACTTACCCCAGTCAATCACACGCTAGCCAAATTAGCCCACCAAATTTCCAAAATAGCCAAATTGACCCCAGAAATCACAACATTGAACGAAACCACCCATTAACTTTTCGAAAAGACCAAAACACCCCTAAACCTCAGAAAACCACATATTTGCCCAAAAACCCAATAATCCGAAATGTACTCGATGGCTCTTTGATTGTGGAGCCACCGATACGATGACTTTTGACCATACAGATATCCTAAACCCATCACCTCAAAAAGAGCAAATCCAAACCGCCGATGGTAATTACGCATATGTTCAAGGTGCGGGATCAATAGAACTTTCCCCAACACTGAAACTATCTCACTGTCTATATGTCCCATCACTCACCTGCAAATTACTATCCATAAGCCAAGTAACCCGAGAATTGAACTGTAGAGTGATTATGAATCGTGGTTTTTGCTTATTGCAGCATGTTCAGACTCGGGAGATCATTGGACATGGAACTGAGCGAGATGGGCTCTACTACGTCGATGAGGTAGCCCAAACAGGAACTGCCCTTCTATCCAGAACCATAAATCGTAAGAGTTGGCTTTGGCACTGGCGCCTAGGTCACCCGTCTCCTGCTTATTTTAAAGTACTTTTTCCTCATTTATCCAATAATGATTTATGTGATACGTGTGTACTAGCAAAAAGTCATAGGAAATCTTTTCTTTCTAGTAACACTAGTGTGGAACATACCTTTGATTTAGTGCATTCTAATGTGTGGGGTCCAGCCCCAAGCTCTGGACATCACATTTTTAAATTCTTTTTGATTTTTGTGGATGATTGCACCTGTATGACTTGGGTTAACTTTCTTAAACACAAGTCTGAAGTCCCTTAGAAATTTGTCCATTTTTACACTATGATTCACACCCAGTACCAAAAAGCCATAAAGATCCTTCGAACTGATAATGGGGGAGAATACGTCAATCAGACCATACAAACCTTCTTCCAAGAAAAAGGGTTAATACATCAGACCACCTATCCAAATACACCCCAACAAAATAGGGTGGCAGAATGGAAAAATCGAATTATACTTGAGATCACCAGAGCCCTATTGCTTGAATCCCATGTACCTCGCTCCTTCTGGCTTAAAGCCATTGCAACCGCTGTCTACATCCTCAATCGCCTACCTACCAAAATACTTAACCTGAAAACACCCTTCGACACCCTTTCCTCTCACACCCAAAAACCAGCCCCATAGTCTCTACAGGCTCGCATCTTCGGCTGCTTAGTCTTTGTCCACATTCCTAAGTCTAAGCGTTCTAAATTTGATCCTTGTGCACTAAAATGCGTGTTTGTGGGATATGGGGTTAATCAAAAAGGTTACAGGTGTTACCATCCTTCCTCTCGTCGCATGTTCACCACTATGGACTGCGACTTCCTTGAGACTGAATACTTCTATACCACCCAACCCAGTGGTTAGGGGGAGAAGTCTAAAGTCGACACACTGAGTTGGCTCTTAAGTCCTAGTTCAACAATTCTTGAGCCCACCAAACTAGCCACCACCTCAGAAGACGTAGCAGTGCCCATCAATGAACCAGAATCACCCCAAGCTCCTCAGTCTGATATTTCTTCAAAGGTAACAACCCCTGTTCAGAATAACTCTGCTATTTTAAATTCTAACCAGTCTTATGCAGCCACACCAGAAACTGAAGCAGTAGAGCCTACCCAGGGGTATGTGTTGCCACCACGAAGCACACGGGGAATACCACCCACAAGATACTCACTTGAGCATGTCTCTAGAAAGTTCAAATACCCGATTGCAATGTAGTAAGGGGGAGCTTGTCTAAAGAAGCTCAGGAATTTACCTCAGTATTGTATGCTGAAGCAATTCCTAGAACAGTTGAAGAAGCCCAGAAAAAGAAAGAGTGGTGCGAAGTAATGGATGGTGAGATGAGTGCCTTAGAAAATAATGGTACGTGGGAGAAATGTCAGCTGCCAATGGGAAAGAAAACAGTTGGGTGTAGATGGGTGTATACCGTCAAACACAAAGCAAATGGAACAGTAGAAAGATACAAAGCTCGACTAGTGGCAAAAGGGTATACCCAGACATATGGGGTAGATTACTCTAAAACCTTCAGTCCAGTTGCAAAGCTTGATACTATAAGGGTAATTTTTCCTTAGCAGCGAATCTAGATTGGCCATTACATCAATTTGATATGAAGAATGCTTTTCTACATGCGGAATTGAAAGAAGTTTATATGGAAGCACCACCTGGCTTTTCCAATGGGTTCCAACAAAATGAAGTATGTTGTCTAAAGAAAGCACTCCATGGGTTGAAACAATCGCCATGAGCTTGGTTCGGAAGATTTACAGTGGCAATGAAACGTCTTGGCTACAAACAGAGTAACTTTGATCATACTCTGTTCTTAAAAAGAAGAGGTGAGAAGATTACTTACCTGATCATCTATGTAGACAATATGATTAAATTAAAATTGTATTTCATTCCCTTCACTACCAAACAGACTAAAAAAATATCATCGCCCAAATCGTCTTTGAATCTCGGTAGCAAAAAACCATCTACAACTTTTTTAACACAAATGATTCGTCGGTAAAAAGTATAACCAACGTGAAAAGTGAACATCGTATATAGTTTTGTGCCACGATTTCTTTTCGTAGATAAAAGTTTTTCCCTACTAAACTATATTTGTAGGTAATTATTTTTATAGATGATTTCATTTTAGTAGCAGAGTAGTTTTAGCTACTATTTATTTGTTGTAGGGAAATGTTTTTAGAGACGTTTCTGGAGACATAGGTAAAAATGTTTTGTGATGATTTTCGTTTTAGTAAGTAATAGTTGTTTGTGACAATTTTGGTTTTGTATCAATATACTTTTAGCTACTAATATGTAGTTGTAGCAAAATGTAATTAACGACGTTTGAAATATTAAAATTATTTATTACAATTTTTAAGACAGTTTGAAATATTAAAATTACTTATTTTATAATTAATGTTAGTGACATATTTTTTAAATAATAATAAATTGAATTAAAATAAACATTAAACATGGAATGCATTTTATTAAAAAAAAATTACAAGTCATATGCAAACTGTGACTCCTTATCGTCATCACTGCTACTGACATATGCTGAGCCTAGTAATTGTTTTACCATCTTTTTAAGCTTGTTAACTTCTTTTACATTACGATTTAACTTGTCTTCTGTACATTGTAACTTATCTTCCATACATTGTAATTGAGTCTTCAGTGCCTAATTCTCTTCTTGAAGAGCCGTGACATATGCTAGTCGTGACAAAGAGGCACCAACAGGCCTAAGACCATACCCAAGACCTTTGATATAGCCCAATCATGTACCAAGGACAATGTTACAAATGTCATCAACATTTAGCTAATTCCCCTAAGCCAATGACGTCTGCAACAACTCCTGCATCTTGTCCTATATTTTAAAGTAGAAAATCGAGTTAACTAAAAAATAATTACTTACTATTACATAGAAAAATAGATTGTAATATTAATTTATTTGTCCTTACATAATTACTTTGTGCCTCTTCAGACGTCCAGCCTTGTCCTTCCTTGAAGTGTATGTGTTTGTATAGTGTAATCCTATCACATTCTTGTGCTTGGAGTTGTGTTTGACTCTATAATATGAATTTAAAAAATTATAACCAATTAGAATTTATTGTATTAAAAAATTAAATAATAAATTGAAAATGTTACACTTACTAATTCTTGTCGAGCAACGACAAATGATCTAGAGTCGGTGTTATGAGAAGTCTTTATTTTTACTCTGTTGGCCTTGGCTTTCTCACACTTTTCCTAAATTAAGAGAAGTAGTTATGAGATGTATAAACGTAATTAATGGAAGGAAATATGAAGAGGAAAAAAACAAGCCTGAACTTTCGCTGAAGCCCAGTAATCACACATTCCATTCCAATTTCTTTAGTCACCCGTTCCGAAACATATCTCCTTGCCTCTTCATTGGAAAGGAAAGACTGATAATATTTATGAAGTTGATATCAATGATCCTTCACCCTTTGTTTCGACAGTGAACTAACGCTGCTTAAAACCTTATGCTTGTCGATATCAATGATATTGAGCTTTATTTGTAAAAAACACATATAAGTGAAGTTATTATTTTAGTTAAGTAAAATTGCAATACATATAATGAAATGAATTGAAATATTACCGAAACATTGTCCAAAGCATTTTGCAACAAGTTATCTTTCTTCAACTGCCTGACATGTTGAAGACAAAGCAACTCATTCTGAACAACAATGTCCCACGCACTGGCCAATTTTGTAGCTTAGATCTTATCCACTGAGTGTTGTTGCGTGGGGTCAATCGTCACTGACAACTTGGTATTCATTGCAACATTCATTCGTTGCAACTCAGCTCCTTTTATCTTAACTCTACCTCATTTTCTGATGCCAGTATTGGAACCTGAAAAAAAACGTCATGAGAAAAACACACTAAACATGGAATGAGAGCATAAATATAAATATGTTTAATTATCAATAAAAGACCTGAAGATCCCTCATGACAACCAAACGATGTTGGTAAAGATTGTTGCTGACTTTCCTCATTCGATAATGCAATTGCTAGTTGTATGTGGGAGAAACTTCATCTGCCGTTATCACCATCTTTCCTTTGTTTCTACCAGGTACCATCACAATGAACCTGTGTAAAACATCAACAACTTATGGTAATTATCTTTTTAACATTTCAAACAACAAAAACAATTTATTTACAGAAATCGCTATGATCAAGATTTTGAAAATCGACATCCACAAAAAGATAAGTGAAACATTAAAAATATGCTTATAGTCATCGTAAGTTAACATAACTAAAGCATCAACAACATAAGGCAATTATCTTATAAACATTTGAAACAATACAAACAGTGAAACTTACATTCATCATGATCAAGATGAACAAAATCATCGTCATTAAGTACATTATCGTTTGATTCTTCATCACTAATATATTCGAGCAAAGTATCATCATTGTCATTGAAGTCATCCTAATTATAGTCTTCATATGTTTGTAAAATAAGATGGAGTTGGATTTCAACCAGTTGAACTATGTTGGGCTCAACATCTCTCCGATGAAAGGATGATATATCTACATCTTCTACTGGAATGCCTTCGTTATTGATCTCTAATCCAATACCTTTATAGACTTCATCAGCATCCTCATCCAATTCACTAATATCCCTTTCACAAAAATCATAGACATTCCTTTGTTGAAACTTTTGAACAACCTTCCAATTGCTTCCCAGCACAGTATCGTTGACGTAGAAAACTTGCTTGGCTTAACTTACAAGGACAAAAGGATCATTATCATACCATGTCTTACTAACATTTATCCTAGTAATATGCTGGTTCACTCTCATATCAGTTAGATCAAGCCATTTGCATTTAAGTAGAACAACCTTCTTATCGTTGATGTAATGCAACTTTATAATTTCAGATATGACACCGTAGAAGTCAATGATTTCGTCGTCATGACATCCTTCTATGACAACCCCACTATTTTGACTTCTAACTCGACTTTCTCTATCTTGTATGTGACATCACACCCTATTAACAATGCAACATATGTATTTCTTCCCACAAATATGAGGCCCACATGCCAAACTATATAATGTTGTTGTCATTTCTTCCACCTTATGGTTATGTAACTATATCATCTACATGACAACCCACCATCGTCATTAAAATCAAAGTTACATTCTGGTCTATTAAATCTTGTCTCCATATCAGTTAAGTACATTGAATAAAAATTCAAGCATTCATTTACTATATAAGGCTCTGCAATAGACCACTCTGGTTGAGCTCTATTACGTACATAATGCCTAAGAGAGCATATTAAATACCTGAACATAAACATTTATAAACTTAGGAATTGTTACAAACAAATAACGTAGGAAAAACTTTTTGAATTTAATATAAATTACCTTTCAATCAGAAACATCTATCAAAATTGAACTAGTCCATAAAGTTTTGCTCCATAGGGTAAGTAAATTGCCAAATGAATCATAACATCAAAAAACTATGGGGGGAATAATAGTTCAAGCTTACATAAAATCAATGCTATGTCTTTCTCCAATTTATCAAGCTCTTCAACATTAAGTGTCTTGTAACATAATTGCTTAAAAAACTCTCCCACTAGACCCAAAGTAACGGACACATCCTTCAATAAATACTCATGTATTCCAACAAGAAGTAGGTGTTTCAAAAGTACATGACAATCGTGACTTTTCAACCCTAAAACTTTTCCCTTTTTAACATTCACACAATGGCCTCATTAAAACGTCAATTTCAAGGGGATGTGTCTTGATGTATGTTGTCTGTTGACTATATTATCTTCGTGGATGAGATAAAAAATATGTTAATGCCAAATTAAAACGTTAAAAGCATATGTTAGACTCGAGAGGTTTTAAATTGAGTAAGACTAAGACTAAATATTTAGAGTGTATATTTTCGAGCTATAGGGTAGATCCTGATGTGAAATTAAGGATCGGTTCAGAAGTTAAACTATGGTCTATCATTCAATGCAATTGAGAGATTGATGAAAATATATTCCACTGTATCAGATTAGGGTAGCGTAAATAGAGAAGTGCATCAGGAGTTTATGTGACAAGAAGATATCACTTAAGATCAAAACTAAATTCTATCGTTTAACTATTAAGCTAACTATGTGATATGAGATGAAGTGTTGGCCCATCAAACAATTATGTTTTTGTAAGCTAATGGTGGCAGAGTAATGATGCTTCATTGGATGTGGAATCTTACTAGAAAAAATAAGATCAAGAATGTATTGATAAGCGACAAATTAAAAGTGGCAAGTATTAATAATACATTAAGAGAGAAGAAACTTAGGTGATTCGAACATATTAAAAGGAAACACCATGGTACTCTAGTGGGAAGATGTGAGAAAATAGTTCTTAGAGACTGTAAGAGGAAAAAAAAAAAAGAGACCTAAAAAGAATTGAGGTGAAATGATTATGAATGATATGTGTTTGGTGAAACTTACCAAAGATATGACCAACAATAGAAAACTTTGACATATTAGGGTTTGGATAAAGGATCTCACGTAAAAAGGTCTTTATTATTATTGTTCTCTTTAAGTTCTTTAAACTTTTTCCTTCTGAGTTATTTATTTTATAGATAGCCTTAATATTTTGATTAAGTAGTACTTTTCTTGTAGTTATTTAGCCTAATTAGTTTCTCATTTAGTCTATTTATATTATTAGAATGATTGGTGTGATTTTATTCTTGTACTTGTCTCTTTTTATTTTTTATTTTTTATTTTATCTTATTTTATTAATCCTTGTTATGTTCTATATGTACTATATTATATATTTTTGTATGTTTAATTATACATATTTCTTTATACTATGTATTATTATTAATTTACACTCCATGTGGTTTATCAAAAACAATTTTTTATCATATAAGAGTAAAGTTGTGTATTATTATACCTTTTTAAGTT
>JAOSBN010006008.1:0-18949 GCA_027563595.1 Erythroxylum suave | reverse complement strand
TAGTTCCGTCGCTAGTTTCCGACGGAAGTAGTTCCGTCGGAAAATTTCCGCCGCTATTTGTTCATTTTCTTGTAGTGCAAAAAGTAGAACTTGTTTTATCTTAATGTCAACAGAAAGGATTAATTCTTAGCAAAAAGAAAATTAAACTAGCTCAACACGATATTGAATATCTAGGTATAGAATTTTATAATAGCTTTCTTAAATTACAACCAAATATTCTTGAAAAATTACAACATCTTTTGGAAAAATTAAAAAATATAACATAAGTTCAGAAGTTTCTAGGGCTGTTAAATTATATTTCTAATCAAGGATTTTAAAGAATCTAGCTAAAGAACAAAAAAATCTGCAAGTCAAATGTAGTACAAAAAGACAATCGTCTTAGACAGATGAAGATACTAATAATGTCAAATTATTAAAAATTCTTTGTAAAAATTACCCGATTTTAAATTGCTTGTCTAAATTGATGCAAGTATGGAAACATGGGCTGGCTGCCTACTGGGAAAATCACCCAACTCAAAGAAATATCTTTTTATGTAAATATATCGATGGGACTTTCAATCCCATTGAAAGGAAATATCCGACTTATGAGAAGGAAACATTAGCATGTCTTAAAACTTTATGCAAATAAGAAGTCGATTTACTCAAATTTTTAATTCAGCCAGATTCAAAGTATTTATGTGGATTTACTAAGTACAACATTAAAACTAATTATAATCAAGGTTGATTAATTCGATGGAAATTAGAATTAGCCCAATATAATTTTCAAATACAATATATTTCATCTATTGATAATAGTCTTGCAGATATATTAACCCGAGAATGAAAGTAGTTATCAATAGTTTAAAGGATTCACTTACCAAAAAGGAAACAGAGCTCGTAGAGCTTCAACAACAAGTTGGATTAGTAACCAAAGAAATTAACCAACTAAGATCCACAATCCAACTACTTGAAAAACAAACCATCTAAAATATCCAACCCATCACTCCTACACAAATTACTCAAACAACCACTCCTACCACCTAAACCAGTCCTTCACCTACCAAATCTGAACCTATCTTAGCCCAAAAGCAAGCCGATTTCAAAGAAAATAAAACCTATGTTATTTTCAATGGCCTAATGGCTAGCCTTTATGATGAATGACACAAAGCTTCAATACACATTACTGGAAAACCCTCCATTATTCACAAAAGCTATTCTATTAAATCCAAAGCAAAAAAAAAGCCTCAAAAGAATTTCGCAATCCATCACTTCGACCTTAGTATAAACAAGCCTTAGAAAAATAACCATTAGAGCCCAATATGAAATCATTAGGAAAACCCATAAATATGGAAAAAAAATTTAATTTTATTCCCACCAAAGCCTTCAAGGAAGAAATGAAGAAGATAACTCTAGAAAAGTTTTATGATTGTTTCCTAGCTCTTAATGGATGGACTAAAGCCCAAAAGATTTTTCAATATTATCCCCAAAATAGAGGTAAGTATGGACCTAAAGCTATTATATTTCCTGATGTCGAACCTCTTACTAACTATCTATTTTTTCAGAGTGGACTTGTTCATACTGTCTATTTAACCAATTTAAATAGTCTTTTTGAATTTCTAGTCGGATTTATCCAAGCAGTAAAAAATTACAAAGAACGATTTGCCAAAGAAAGAGAACTTTTTATTAAGGTCTTTAGTAGCTATCCAATTTTCAAAAAAGCAGACACTTTGAAGGATTCAGATATTCTATTATCCATAATAGCATATGTCCGAATTGGAATCAGCAATGAACAATATCCACCTATAGATGATCCTCCCAAATATGAAGTTTCATGGGATTTAATCAGCCAACTTAACCTCAAATGTCTTGAAGGAGTCTATTTACATGTCTCAAAATCAATTCCAAATTACTCATAAAACTTAACTACTGAGGACCCAATTTATTAATAACTTCATCCTAACAAAACTCTACAGCAATGGACTTATTACAACTCATTAAACATATGGAAGCATAATTTTCTACACTTTCTGGAGTCTTTATGGATCTCTCAGACTACTGGAAGAATTCTATTTGCAAGCAATTATAGCATTACACAAGTCATAAATGTCCTTTTTGCCCTTCTACGTCAACTGTCAAGGATGATAACTCTACCGACGATGTATTTATTGAAGACTAAAAAGCTTTGTCGTTTGTAATCATTCTTATGTAATTATTACCAAGCAACTATTTACTTTTTGTCGGTCATATCGACATTTCTTTTTTAAAGTGGATTCTTTACCTTAAGGAATCTACTTTATTAGCTTTCGCCTTTTCTTTTCTTCCTTTTGTCTTTTTCTTCTTGTTGGAAGAATCTTTTTCGGTTCTATAAATGTATGTGACTTCTCGCTTCACTACATGAAAAAAATAAAAGCTTAGTTTTTAGTTCTGTCTAATTCTCTCCTTCTCACTAAAGCTTGCAGATTGGCAATTAAAAGAAAACGAGAATTACAGGTATGATTACTAATGTGTTTATCTTTTCATTATCTATTATCTATCTTTTAGTACTTAGTCTTTATTATGCTCAATCTGTATTATTATTTTTACCAGCCAGTATTGTTTCTCTTGATTCAGTTACTCTTATATAATTCCTTAATGATTGTTTAGCTCATGGTTTTCGATCTATTCTCCTGCAATTTCTTCTTCACAAATTATTTAATCATGCCTATTTGCAAGACTTGTAGATCTATTCCTTTATGCATTATAGATATTGAGAATAAAATAAAACTTAGTAAAAATTGAATCAACGAATTTACTCATATTTCTAATTCCCTTCTTTCTATTAATGCTTCTTAATCTACTCTTGAAACATTTCAAAACATAATCACTAATCTTAAAACTTTGTATAATCAAGAACGAGACGAAATAAAACAACTTTATAAAAGATTTCAAATTAATTATCAAACTCATATAGACAAAATAAAACCACTTTATAAAAAATTTTAAATTCATATATGATTCCTGAATGTACTATCTAACATCTACTACATAGTGATATTTTATTTTTTGAAAGTTTAGTAATAGAATACAAAGTCGAAAAAGAACACTATGAAGAAAGATATAATTATTTACAATTTTTCATAAATAACAATGGATTATTACTTATTAAAGAGACTTGACAACGCAACAAATCTTTACAATTTATATACTCAAGATTTACTACGTTCATACAATCGCTTAGATGAGCATCAAAGACTTTTTCATTAAATATGACAAAAATGGCAATATGTCCTGAGCATATCTTAGATATAGACTTTACAGAATTAACAGAATATATTTGAACCTTCCAGATGACTACTCTACTATCAAATGAAAAACAAAAACAGATTGCTAAAACAAACTTAAATCTTAAAGTAGGACAAGATATCACTCATCATCCTTTTAAAAATCCGATAAATCGAAAAAAAATATGATTTATTTTGAAAAATTTGTACATGAAACACATATAAAAATAGATCAATGTAATAGAAATATTCATATAAGTTTAATAAATCAAGAACAAATTTATAAACAATTACAAAAAAATCCCTGAAGATAAAAGGAATAAAATAGGATACATACATTTATCTACTATTCAAATATTATTAAAATCTACTTTCAAGAAAGAATAGATTCTCCAATATGAATCGCTATAATTGATGAGCAAATGAGCAATTTAAAAGTTCAAATAATAGGAGTAATGAATGCTAATTTAGCATATGGAAAAATAAAATTTAACACCCATTTAAAATTAGGAATTCCCTTACAATGACACAATCTTAATGAAACTATTACTATTACCTACAAATTTTATAGAGAAAATTGAATGACAATTGGACAATATCCTTTTTCAATAACTTATCAAATTACTTATGCCTTAACAAATTCTCATCATAGTATTGAATTTAAAAATACAAACAAAATATATATTGGTTAATTGTTTAAGATGTAGAAAAAGTAGGTACAAATTTAAGAACTAGTTTAAGACAATTACATGAAATAAATTATCCAATTAAAATAAATGAATTAGAACCATGTGCTCCATGATTATATTGATTAAAAATAAAATATTAAGAGAAAAAATTCCAAGATCACATTCTGTAAGATTAGAACAACCTATTAGATTTACAGAACCAAGAATTAATTTAGATAGATGTATTAAAATTACCGATCCTGAAACTTTTAACACCAAAGAAAAATCCGAAGAAACAATCAGCCAAGAACTAATAATCATAAAGGATTAGCTTAATGAAATAAAAGAACATCTTCAAACTACTTTATGAGTATTAAGAAACAGTTAGTTGAATTGTTAGATAAAAAAATTAATATTGAAATTCAATTAAAAGAAATAATTACTACTATACAACCTATAATTAATAGTTAGAATTATAGAAAAGTACCAGAAATTAATAAAATTAATGAAATTAAAAAAGAATGAAAAATGACCAAAATTTATCTATCTTATTATCTTTAACAAATGAAAAACTTGATAACATCATACAAATATTAGAGGAACAAAATACAAAAGCACAAAAGAAAATGATAAAATTAGAAAATTCCCTATCGAATATATACCAAAACATGTAACATTAGGACTTGATAGTATTTTAAATTTAGATAGCGTAATGTCTCCTGAAAAATTATTATTAGAATGGTCTAATAGATTAGCATTAGTTATACAATTAGAAAAACCTTTTGAAGGAATAAATAATAAAAGCACTTTATGGAATATCATCACCTATAAAACCACTGGTATTGTATTAAATTTCTTACTAGATAACGAAATACGAATAAAAAATACTACTGAGTTTCTTAACGCAATTGAACCAATAAATGCTTTCCAAATTGTTATGAATGAAATCTATAAAGAATTCGTAGGAAAAGATATAACATCTTGTAAACAAGAAATTGAAAATCAAGAACGAAAAAATGCCATATGTCATTTAAATAATATAAGTATTTGTAATATTTGTTATTTAGAACAATATATTTGAGAATTTAAAAATATTATTATAAATTAAGATGTCCTGAACAAGAAATGTATATACAAATTTTTATTAAAAAATTACCTTATCCAATAAATAAAACAGTTGAAGAAATATTTTTAGTCAAACAAAATGCTAATTTAGTTGCCTATAATTTAGGAGGTGCTATTTCAATAACAAAAGAAGTGTTATCTCAAAAATGCTTAGAAGCAAAATTACATAAAAATAACTAAGACACACAGATACTCAACTATGTTGTTCAAAATATTCAGAAGTTCCACAACAATATGGAAGTGAATTTTCTATTATCAAAAATATAGAAAACAACAGAGATACAATAAATATAGATGGAAAAAAAATCCTAAAAACTAATATAAAAATTTTTCATTTAGCCCTAAGAAAAAGTTTTTAGAAGTAAATCTTATCATAAATATAAATCTAAAAAGAATTATTGTCCTGAAAATCAGAAAACACGTTGACGTTGGTTATGTAAGGAAAAAGGTCATTATGCAAATAATTGTCCCAAAAGAAATCAACACAAATTTAAAGAAAAAATTAACATTCTCAATTTAGCAATAAAATATAATTTAGAACCTGTCGAATCAGAATATGAAACAGACTCAACTATTTTCTTAATATATCAATATGATATCCAAATGTCAGAATCAACAACTGAATCCGAATAAAACCTTTATTCAAGTGATTGCTCAAAATTCATTTATGCATTATACATATTGAGAATAAAATAAAACTTAGTCAAAAAGTTATCAAAGAATTTACTCATATTTATAATTTCCTTCTTTCTATTAATGCTTCGGAATCTACTCTTGAAACATTTCAATTCTTATAGGTGTTTCATGTACAATTTTTCCAAAATAAATAATATTTTTCGATTTATCAGATTTTTAAAAGAATGATGAATGATATCTTGTCCTGCTTTGAGATTTAAGTCTGCTTTAGCAATCTGTTTTTATTTTTCATTTGATAGTAGAGTAGTTATATGGAAAGTTCCAATAGATTCAGTTAATTCTAAAGAGTCTATATCTAAGATATGTTTGGGACTTATTGCCATTTCTGTTATATTTATTGAAAAAGTCTTTGATGCTCATCTAAGCGATTGTATAAATGATGTAAATCTTGAGTATATAAATTGTAAAGATTTGTTGCATTGTCAAAGTCTTTCTTAAACAGTTAATAATCCATTGTTATTTATGAAACATTGTAAATAATTATATCTTTTTTTCATAGTGTTCTTTTTCGGCTTTGTATTCTGTTACTAAACTTTTAAAGTATACAATATCACCATGTAGTAGATGACAGATAGTAAATTCGGGAGTCATATATGAATTTAAAATTTTTTATAAAGTGGTTTTATTTCGTCTATATGAGTTTTAATGGTTCTTTAATAATATTACACAAACATAAGTGCGTTTTCTGAAGCATAATTTCTTGTATGAGTTAAGGTTGCAGTTTTTATGGCAAAAGGATATCGACTGAGGCTTTTTTATATGCCCATTTTGTAGGTCTATGAACTTTCTTCATTTGAGGGTTTTGGATTAGGAAAAATTGGAATCAGGGTTTGCATATTGATCATCACGAGGCTGTTACGTTAAACTTGCGATTGTTGAGGGATTAAGAAAATTTGGGTTTCCAACATGAAGCTGTTACGTTAAACTTTCTCCCATCGTACCCTTTTTTATTCTTTCCTAAATTTTCGAATCTGTTGAAGATGCAACTGTTCAGCTTCTTAAAATATTGCTTAGCGTATCCCTCAATGTCAATTAATGATTTGATCCTCTTAATACTTATTGATCATGTCAAACAACCGTAATTAATACTTCTTTTTTTGACATCTTACTGACCATAAAAGCAATGGTTTTAAAACTGCTATTTCCCTTAGCCTTTTGTAAATTCTATGGCCTAAATATGGTAATTAAGATCCCAGAAAAGTGGATCCCCAGCTTAAGATAACCAAACAGACATGATATGGGACCATCTTTTGCAATTTGATCAAACCCGTCCACCAAATTCCTTGACTTGCAAGGCGTCGAAGAGCTGAACAGCACCAACAAATCTTTAAAGGCCTTCTGTATGTCACGTGGAAAAGAGGAAAATATTTTTGTTGGGGGCATGATCGATCAAGTCTTATCCTCCCTTGTAGAAACAACTTCATTCGTCGAGAAAAAAAAAAAGGAATCTCCCTGGAAAATGTCCACGATCCCTAACCATCCTTTTAAGCAAAAAATATCAGGTCATATATTCACCGCCACCTCATCGCGTGCATTTCCTATTGGTACCCCATTAGATTTAGGTCTTCGCGAACCCAAAAGAAGTACCAAGTGGCAAGTGGTCATTTAGTAGCCATTATACACTGACCTCAGTCGAGCATTAATAGATAGCATAATAATCTGACAGAAGAATAACCAATCAGAAGCTAAACCAAAAATGATAAAAGAAATTGATATCTGGACTCGCAAGAGATCTTTTTATTGTTATTTCCTTTCCTTTTTATGTTTTCAGGTGACGGGAAACAAGGCTCTTTGATTTTTTCAAAGTGATGCCAGATTTCGTTGTAGTTCATGCATAAAGTAAGGCTACAACAGATTTTTTGACACTTTTGAATGTCCGCACTATCGTGACTAAAGATACACAAATAACACCAATGTCTAATATTTTAGAATTTTAATATGTTAGAGTCTCTGTGTAATGTTCTAATATACTAAGTGATAACGTTTTCTTTTTTTTTTTGCAAGGCATTGCTACTTTGAAAAATAATTTAGTGCTTAAACTTTATCACTTTATTTGAATAAGTAAACGAACTACAACTCAAATAATTTAAAATATTTATAAAATTGAATTAAATAAAAATTATTTTATTTTTTAAATATTATTTTTTGATTATCCAATTTTTAGATTTATTTCTTATTAATAGAAATATAACTAATATTTGTATACAACAAATAAAATTTTAAAATTATTAATTAATTTAATAATAAAATTGTTAATAATATAAAATTATTAATAATATGTCAAATTATTTATTATTTATAGTAATTTTATATTAAATAAAATTAAGTTAATTACTTTATTTATTCTTATACTAAGAATTTTTTATTAATATAAAATATTTTTTATTATATATGTATTCTCAAATTATAATTATAATTTTATTATAAATTAGATAAAATGAGATCAGATAAAATAAGATGCATATATCTGTTAAGATGTAACAGTTAGTATATCAGATGGATTTATTATATGCTTGATTTTATTCTGTAATTAGTTGCCCATTAGTTAGTATAAATACGCATCAATGCTTTGCAGTTTGTACTTTATACTAAGAAATTAGTATATAAAATACCTTTCTCCATAGCTTATACTCTCAGCGCCAATTATGTCTTTTATTTTGCCTAGTGATAAGAGGCCAGGTCCCTTTTTTTTTTTTACTAGGCGAAACTATGAAATCCTTTTTGGGTCATCATTTTCAAGTGACACTTCTCTCACCACTGACACCATCCTAATGCACCAGTAACCACATAACCACTCCAAAGACCGGTCACTATATACCCTGCACATGAACCTGATGCGCCGCTTGAAGATTCCATCACATCTCCTACGTGAGACAGAGTTGCACTCTCTAGTCAACTTCTCCAGCTTCTTTCTAGGTGCATGCTTTCTTTACTTCTATTGATACCAGACCCTTTGACATAGGGTTTCTGTTTCTGAAACACCGCGTGTTTTGTGATTAGGAGTCTGGCTAATAGTAAGGGTTAATAGGTTTGTTGATTACAGTTACAGAATAAATGAAGAAGGCGATCCAGTCTAGGAGGCAACTTAAATAGAGATTGAAATAGTAATTTACGACGTATCAATAATACTAAGAGAAGTAATAGTGCACTATTTTGTATCGTATCTCTTACTATCTATTGTATATAGCCCACCTTTAACGGATAGTTTGACAAGCTATAACAAAAATCAATTTTTTTATTCAATTTCACTCCTCCGTGTTTCTTCTCTCTTCTCTCTCCCCTTTGTTACGATAATTCTCACTTGCATTAACACACTCACCCTCAAGTTACGTTCATTCTTCATTGTCACCAAAAATTTACGTAACATTTTAGTATCAAAGCATCGATTCAGGGATAAATAATGGTGGAAGGAATAAGAGTTGTGGATATGCAGAGGTTGTAGGAAAAAGAGAGGAACTTAGTAAAGTCATAGACAAAAAGCGAAAATATTTTTAGGAATTCAAAACAGAGCAAAGAAGACGGAGAAAGAAGTGTCGGATTTACGAGTTATGTTTTTACAATTTTTGCAGAAGCAAGGAAAAGAACTAGAAGACACATCTACGAAACTATTAGTAGCTACCTATCAGAGTAATCATTCAAGGGTACAGAAGGATGAAAATCCAATATCAACGAGGCTGAGTTGGATTTAGTTCCCTATATTTGATAGTCAAAATGTTAAACTGTGGTTATATTAATGTGAGCAATTTTTGCAAATAGATTACACTAAAAAAAAGGTGCAGATAGCGATATTGCACATGGATGAAAAGGCATGAGAGCGGTACTGTTTATGCATTGAAAACTGTAATAAGGAAGAAATGGTCGACTGGAAGGAGTTCACCGAGGCCCTTAAACAAAGGTTTGATGCAAAATTTTTTGACGATCCAGTAGGGGACTTAAAAGAAATTAAAAAAAAGGGACGGTGCTAAAGTATTGTGCTCAATTTGACCAACATTCAAATCGATTAACGTTGCCTGGGGAGTATTTGATTGGGTTCTTTGTTAAAAGACTCAAACCGAAGATTGGTGTAACTGTGAAACTACATGAACCCAACTCACTATAGCAAGCTTACATGCTAGCTCACAAACAAGAAGCCGTAATAATGTCTAATGGGAGCAATACGTTAAGTCGAGGTAATACCATGTGGAACTCGAGCAATGGAGGAAATCTTAATTTGGTACTGAGATTTCAACATACAACCAGTACACACAGAAGCCAACATTACCAACACCCACCTCAACATTGAGTCAATCATCTATAAGATCTTCCAAACCCTCTAAACAGATTGGTAGTAAAGATTTTGATGATAACAGAGCCAGAGGGCTCTAATTTTAGTGTGATGAGAAATATAGTATAGGCTACAAGTCTAAGAAGAGACAAATGCAGTTTTATGTGGTTACGGAGGATGAAGACAGTGAGAAGGCAATTTTTGAAGGCGAGGAGGAAGAAAGTGAAGAGAAACTGAGAGAGGAAGCCTGTCAAATGGTCTCAATGTAAGATATATTTAGACTGTTAGAAGACAAAGAGTTTATGCAGATGAGATTGGTAGGATTACATGGGGAAAAACTAATTCATATTTTGGTGGATAATGGCAGTACACTCAACTTTGTGAATACTTCAATAGTCAAAAAAGGAAGCTGTGATGCTCGTGAAATTGAACTAATATCTATAATAGTGGGTGGAGGGATACAACTAGAATGTCGATAGTGTTGCGAGAATTTTGAGTGGACCATATAGGGGATATAATTCACTATGAGTGCACTGGTCTTATCATTAGGAGTTTGTGATGTTATTTTGGGTGTGGAATGGTTGGCAGGTGTAAATGATGTATTTTGTAACTTTAAGGAACGAACAATGGCCTTTAACTAGAAAGTATAGTTTGTGATGCTGAATGGAAAAACTGGGGGTAAGTCACTATTGGTATCATGCAAGGACTTTTAAAGAACACTGCTCGTTCATCAGTCATTGAAATATGGATGGAGTGTTTGTTAAGCCAAATGACATAACCAAAAATTCATAGTGGTCGTTGTGTCAATCCTTACAAGTTCATATGGAGCATACCACCATAGCCATGCAAGTTCTGAAAAATAATAAACTCTTTCTACAAGGGAGTAAGTGCATATTTGGAGTTAAACAAGTTGAATACTCAGGTTATTTGATTTTAGAGGAAGTGGTAGCTATTAACTTTAAAAAGGTGAAGACCATCTTAGAATGGATAGAACCCTAAATGTTAAAAAGCTCTAAGTTTTTTAGGAATTATGGGTTACTATTGAAGATTTATAAACAGGTATAGCTTGATTGCTAAATTGTTAACATAGTTATTGAAGAAGGACAAGTTGGCATGTTGGGAATTGCAACAAGAGGAAAGGGTGGCATTCGGGGAATTAAAGAAGGCGATTTCATCAGCCCCAGTACTGGCTTTCCCTGAGTTCTCAAAACCATTTGTGGTAGAAGAAAATGCGAGTGGAGAGGGAATTAGTGTGGTATTACAATAAGGAGGTCACCTAATTGCTTTCCTCAATAAATCATTGGCTAGAAAGCATCAGGATACATATGAGAAATAATTCTTAGCCATAATTAAGGCAATCAAATATTAAGAATTCTTAGCCATAATTAAGGTAATCAAATATTGCATCCTTACTTGAGTTGTAAACCCTTTGTAGTTAAGACAAATCACTGAAGTCTTAATTATCTATTAGAGCAATGTCTAACAACTCCTTTACAGTAATCATGGCTTCCAAAGCTACTTGGGCATGATTTTGAAGTTCAATATAAGAGTGGGAAGGAAAATGCAGCTGCAGACGCCTTCTTGCAAATTACAAGTGCAAAGTTACTGATGTTGTCTGTAACTTAATTGCACGGAGAATTGTTAGAAGAGATTAAACAAAGTTGCGAAATATACCCATCAAATCGAAACATTATTCGCAAGTTACTGAAATCATCTGCTTATAGATGGAAGGGAGGCCTATTGTGTTGGAAGGGTTGACTAGTGGTGGAACTGAACAAAGCACTTAAAGAATGAGTCATTAGCATCAGTTATGATGATGTAGTGGGCAGTCATTTAAGTGTAATGTACACCACCAAAAAGTTACATAATATGTTTCATTAGAAAGGATTGAACAGGGATGTTTGAACATATATACAAAAATGCATGGAGTGTAAAAAAAAATGAATGTAGTATACTTGGGACTATTGTAACCAATTAAGATTCCAGAGGAAAGTTGGCTACGAATCATGGTTGATTTGATTGAAATTCTACTGATATCAAGAGGAAAATTGATTATTTTGGTGGTAGTCGATAGGTTCACGAAATATGCTCATTTTATTTTGGTGAAGCATCCTTATTCTAACAGTAATATTGTAGAGTTGTTCTTCAATCATGTGTTTAAATTGCGTGGGACACCATAATCCATAATTAGTGACAAGGATCCTATTTTTTTGAACAATTTCTGATAGGAATTACTACGGCTACGAGGAGTACATCTAAAGCGTTCTACTACCTACCATCCACAATTAGATGGCTAGATAGAAGCAATTAACAAAATTCTAGAAACTTATTTGCATTGTTTTAGTGAATCACCACAGAAGTGGAGTGAATGGCTTTTCATAGTTGAGCGGTGGTACAATAACACTTATCATTCAATCATCAATTTCACCCCTTTTAAGGTATTGTATGGTTATCCACTGCCTGTTTATACGCCATATATGGCAAGAGACTCTAGTTTGTAGGAAGGGGATCAAGTCCTTAATAGTAGAGAAGCAATGGTGAATATGACGAGATTCTACTTATAGAGAGCACAAAATTGGATGAAGCAATATGCAGACGCAAAAAGATCAGAAACATAGTTTGAGGTAGATGAAATGGTGATATTGAAGCTGCAGTCATACAAATAATACTCACTCTAAAGAAGAGGTAACCAGAAACTATTTCCACTTTATTATGGTCCAGTTAAGATCATACAACGAGTAGGAAAGGTGACATACAAGTTGGAGCTTTCTCAAGGTTCTGCAATACATCCAATGTTTCATGTATCTCAACTTAAAAGGGCTTACAGAGTTCAAGGAAGGATTTTTGAATCACTGTCAGACTTTCTCACTCCTGTGGAACACATTCTAGTGGCTATTTTAGGAAGACTAATAGTAAAAAGGAATAATCGTGATGTCACTCATGTATTAGTTTAGTGGTTGGATGGGAGAAATTCTAATGCAACATGGGAGTATCTATTTGATCTGCAAAAACACTTCCCAGAAATTAACCTGGTAGATAAAGATATTAAGGGGAGGGGAATTGTTACATAATACATGAAGAAGACGATCCATTAGGAAGTAACTTAAATGAAGACTAAAATAGTGACACATTATAGATATAATACGCAATGTATCAATAATACCCAAAGATGTAATAGTGCACTAGCATATATTGTATCTCTTACTATCTATTGTATATAGCCTGCCTTCAACGGATAGTTTGATAGGTTATAACAAAATACAATTGTATCTATTCAATTTCTCTCCTCTGTGTTTCTTCTCTCTCCTCTCTCTCCTTTTTTATAATAATTCTCACTCACATTAATGCACTTACCCTCAAGTTACGATCATTCTTCATTGTCACCACAAATTTATGAAACAATTATAGCCAAAAGTAGCAGATTCAACATGTGTCTTTAATTCCAAAGTTTGCTTTTGCCCTTTGTATTTGAGCATATTTTCATTTGATTGTTTGACTTTGTTTGCACTAAACTTAGCATGATAAAAATATATTCGGTATTCCGTCTATTTCGTTTTTTAATTGGAGAAATTTTTATTATTGTTACTTTGACCTTTTTCCCTATATGGTTATCAAACAAACATGATTTCATTCTTATAATGTCTATAATCATAGAATAAAAGCTAAATCATCTCAATTATTTGGATTAGTGTAAGACAATTCAAATTTGCTTATAGAATATCACTGATAATCCACCATCAAACCATACTTGTAAGGGATGACCACAAGATGAGCCTCGATTTTTTATAAAAAATCAAATTTCTATTGATAATAAGGTTATTAATATGATTAATCAATGTGAGTGTTTTAATTAATTAATAGAATGCAAAAAATTTTGTATTTTAGAAAAGGATTTCATGTATTTATGAAGTGTGTAAGGTGTTTTATTGAGTTGAACAACAAAATTAATCCCTATAGACACATTTTATGAATTTCGAAAAGATCTATGAGAATTAAACATTTTGTTACCATTTAGTCCTAATATTAGGTTTCTATTATTCTTAACTCTCAATTTATAATTGATAAGTCTCAAATTCTTTTTAGTGATGAGATTTTTTCCTTGTACGAGATCTTTTTTCAAAAACTATGTGAGTCAAAATAATTAGATGATTGAGCTACCAATAAAAATAAAGTTAATCAAAGCTGAAAACTTAGGGATTATTCTATCATTGTTTTGTCTTGCCTTTATCTTGTAGATTCAATTTATACTTGATCTTAGATTTCCTAAGGTTTTGATTATCCTCTCACTCGACATCTAATCAAGTAATCTGAATTGAAATCGATAGTAATAAAATTACAACCTCTCGATTCACATGACTACTCCTAACTATACATTCGAAGTTGAAGCAATCATAAAGATAATTATTTCACAATTAAAATACGCCTTCAATTGCTTATTAATATGATATTTACAAGTCTATTAAGCTACCAACTTTTGTTCTATACCTTAACACAAATAACTTGACTCAATTTATTGATTTATTGCCAAGTATAAACATAACAAATATCTTAATCTTGAAATTGCCACTTTAATTTGCTATCCTCCTTAATATTTAACTATTGTATTTGCAATGTAATCAATGATTATTGTTAGGTAGAACTACTGAACTTTCTTTTTTGTGAAGGGCATTCCCCTTAAGTTTCCTTTTGGGATGTAATTCCATTTTTATCAATAAAATTATTTCTTTTATTTTTCAAAAAAATCGAAGCATTTATAGATGTATTGAATTTAACAAGAATAAAATTCAACAAAACAAATCAAGAAAAACCCCTGATATGAATGTAGAAACTTATAATCATGTTCAACATCCTAATAATCCAAATCAACATCCACGAAAATGAAATAGATGAAAAGAAAAGAAAGAAAAATAGATGATGTCTTGATTTAGAATCTGGAAAATTTTGGAGTAGCTCTTAATGTCTCCTCTTTAATCTTCTTTGAATCTGGTTTTTTTCTATTCCTCAAATACTTCTTGAGGCTTCTGGGTTGTTTATATGATTTTACCACTTAATTCGGTTCTAAAAATAGCCCTAAAATGTCAAGAATACAAAAAACTCGCATGTTAAAAAGCACCCTGCCTCAATTGTGATAAGACAAATCAAGGAGGAGGATACCACCTGTAATGTCATTGCTACATTAGCATACCACAATACCATAAAGCGGTTTAGCAACAATAAGGTTTCATTATGGAATTGGTCATTGACGTCATCACTTTGTGGTAATTCCCCTCTCTCAAGACGTGATAAGTGGTCAGCTACCATTTTTTTTGCTCCCTTCTTATCTTTAATCTCAATATCAAACTCTTGTAGGAGAAGCACCCATCAGATAAGTCTCAGTTTAATATCTTTCTTGGAAAACAAATACCTCAAGGTTGTATAATCAATAAAAGTGATCACATTAGATCCCAAAACAGAAACTTGTCACATGCGAGCATTATTGCTAGCAACTCCTTCTCGATCATAGTGTAATTAAGTTGGGATTTGTTAATGTTTTTCTTGCATGATAAAATGCATGTAGTCTTTTTCTCTTCCCCAACATACAACCAATAGCTTGGTTGCTAACATCACACATGAAGTCAAACGGTAATGATCAATCTGGTGATGTTAATATTAGTTCTAAAGTTCTTGTCTCTTTTAATTTGTTAAAAGCATATAAACAATTATCATCAAATACAAAAGGCACAATTTTAACAAAAAAATTGGTAAAAGGTATAACAATTAAAGAAAATTCCTTAATGAAGTGACGATAAAATCATGCGTGTTCTAAGAATGATTGAATGCTTTTAACATTAACTAGTGTAGGAAAACTTCTCAATGACCTTTGTATTGGCTCTATCCAATTCTATACCTTGACACGATATCTTATGTCCCAACACTACTCCCTTATGCACCATGAAGTGACATTTCTCCCAATTTAAACTAAGTATGAATCTTTACATCTTTAAAGAACTCTTTCCAAATTCGTCAAGCGATGCTTAAATGAGTCTCCAAATTTTGAAAAATTATCCATAAAATTTTCATTATTTCCTCAATCATATGTACAAAAATAGACATTATACACCATTGAAAAGTTGTTAGAGCATGTATAGCCCAAATGACATTTGTCTATAGGCAAATGTTCTATAAGAAAATGTAAAAGTGGTCTTTTCCTAGTCTTCTAAATAAATAAAAATCTGGTTATACCCTAAATATTAGTCAATAAAATGTATGGTCAGCTAACATTTTAATCATTTGATCCATAAATGGAAGAGGAAAATGATCCTTCTAAATCACCTTATTGAGATTTCTATAATCAATGCTCACTCTCTAACTTGTGACAATTCGAGTAAAGATCATTTCACCACTTTCACTCTCCATTACTATCATACCTCCTTTCTTAGATACACATTGCACCGGTCTAACTCATTCATTATTCGAAATTAGTTAAATGATACCCGCATCTAACATCTTAACAACCTCCTTCTTGACGACTTCTTTCATGTGAGAGTTTAACCTTCATTGTCCTTTCCTCAATACATTACTCCTTTCCTCGTGGTTAATCCTATGCATTACCATATTACATTACTCCTTTCCTCGTGGTTAATCCTATGCATTACCATATTAGGACTTATTCCTCTTATATCAAATATTTACCATCTCATGGTCTTCATCCTGTTACTAATTATCTTTACCACCTTGCTCTTTTGTTCCCTGTCCATCTAGTTTGAAATAATGATGGGCAAAGTTTGGCCTTCACCTAGAAAAGCATACCTAAGGTATATAGGTAAAGGCTTCAACTCAAGAGATGGTGACTTTACAATGAACGATGGCATAAGTGCTTTCATTATTGCTAAGATATCTTGATGTGATTGAACATCTAGCTCTTCTTGTTATCCTTCTCTTTCACTTTCAACTTCCGCAAAACTCACTTCTTTACTGCAACTATACTCTTTCTCTTTGATGCAATCAGTTACGATGTCTATCTTCATATAAGAGTTGCTTTCCTTCGAATTCTTTAAGACTTTGTTCATGTAAAACTCCACTTGATCATCACCAATCCAAAGGATGAGTTTGCTTTCATGAACATAAGTGAAATCTTTCTCAATATTCATAAATGTCCTGCTAAGAATGAGTAGGAAATTCCTATCCTCTTAAAATTATTATACCATAAAGCCCACATTAATAATAAATTTGTCTACTTTGATGATGACATTGATGCAACAAATAGTTTCTTAATCAATTAATCTGCCAATTGAATGAGCATAGAAGTTGGCTTCGTATTGCCTAGTCCTAGTTTCCTAAAAATCAAAAAAGGAATAAGGTTAATACTTACATCTAAATCATATAAGCATTTATAAAACTCTAAATCACCAACAACACAAGGTATCATAAAACTCTTTGGGTCCATCAATTTTGAAGGCATAAGGCTGGTGATGATGGAATTGTAGCTTTCCATTACAACAACCTATTGGTTATCCTCCCAAGTACGTTTGTTTGACACTGTATCTTTAAATAACTTCACTTACTTGAGCACGTGTTGCAAAGCCTCCGCAAAGACAAGTTTATTTACAATATTTTCAGCTTTTCCACGAACTTTGCAAATTGTGAATCTAATTTTTTCTTTTGGAGACATTGTGAAAATGGAATCTTCGATGGATATAGGGGAGGAAGAGCATAGGGAGGATCCTCATTCTTCTCTTCATCCTTTTTATTTTTCTCTTGGTCTTCTATATGGTTAGTTTGTTTTTCTGCTAGTTCTTTTAGCTCTTTAATTCTTATGTGTGATAATCTTAGTTTGCTTCCTTGGATTTGCTTTAGTGTTGCTTGAGAGACTCCCTACACTTTGTGTAGATAATATGTTGGCTAAATGGCCTATTTGAACCCCTAGATTGTGAATAAAAGGGACATTATTCTTTGTTATTTGATTAAATTTTACTTCAATAATCTTCTGGGCTGCTTCTTGGCTCAAGAACTTAGAATTCAACACACACATTAACTTTTCCATTTTCTATTCTCATAAACCAAACTTGTCTTACCAAAATCTTGATGAACCTTGAGCTCTGATATGGGTCCCTGCATTGTTAGAATAAGAGAAATTTGGGTGGTTCTTTTGTTTTTTTTTTTTCAAAAACCATCATGATGATGGTATTTCATTAAACGAAAAGTATGTACAGAAAATGCTCCGACACGATCGAAGCGTAAAGGCAAAAGGAAAAAGGCTAAGAGGAAATGGAGAGAAAGAAGAAAAATATTTACATACGCTAAGGAACTATGCTTAAAAAACCACTCATGCAAAAGCCCTTGAAGAAGCTAATTTTAGGGCCTTGATCTTCCTCTATTTTTCACACCTCCAAGCTCTCACCAAGTGGTATAGAACAAGATCTATATGAATGATATTTAGGCCTCCAAGTTAGTTTCCAGGGGACCTTGCCAACTGCTTTCCAGCTTAGTCCACTCAGTAATCAACCATTGATATGCCTGTCCTCCTCGATCATTTTCACGCCAATTTGGAAAATGTGCAGCAGCCGTTGTGTATCACATGAATATTCAGCTTCCAGCAGATTCAGTGCATCAAATGTATGGTATGTTCCACTTCAGTTCGCATCAAGAGGAAGGTTGAGCCGAATCGGTGACATGGCGAATTCGCAAATATGGTATTTGCGATTTATCGGAGTTCAATATCTGTCTAGCCATAGCTGGTAAATCTTGGAAGGTCTTAAAATGTTGGATACTTGCAAAACTAGAAACAAAGTTAGCCAAAAAATCTACTAGCCCATTGCCTTCTCGGAAAATATGCTGCACCTTCACGATCTTGCCCTTTAATATTCTTTGGATCTCCTTTACTATCATCACTATACTCCAAGGGCTATCCCATTCTCCCATAATGAATTTCTGCATCGCCAAGGAATCAGTCTCAATTATCAAGGGTACCATATTGT
>JAOSBN010005933.1:0-18958 GCA_027563595.1 Erythroxylum suave | reverse complement strand
TTGTTAATGTCATCTGCTTTTCATTCTGTCTTATCTTTGTTTGTCATCAAAATCACTTTATACGTGAAGTCAAAATTATGACTTAACATTAATCACCATATAGTGTAAAATGAGAGATCTAGAAGGAAAAACAAACATAAGGACAAAACGATAATTTTACCCTTTATTGAGTGGATGGCTATAATATAGTTTATAATAAAGTTTGCAATTGGACATCCTATTCAAAACATGTATTCTAATAATACTTAGTAATTCAAGAGTTCAACCTGTTTTCTTTAGTGGAATAACATTTGATTAATATGCTGAAATTAATTCTAAGGAGATTAAAATAATTCCACGTCTATTGAAGCTTGAGTTATATAAATCCAATTAGATTCCCAATTTGGCTTCTAGGAAGGTTATCAAGCAAAGTAAGAAATATAAATAGAGGTTTTAAAACCCATGATTGAATGTTGGACTTACTTTAATTAGAAGCCTAAATGAACATTTAATATTGGGCTAATGTTGGGCTTGAGTTTGGTTTGATTGGATTAATTAGATTAATTAAATTAAAATAAAGTTATAAAAAAAAAGGAGGGCATATTTTAGTTTCTTATACCTAAATCTGTAGCTGCACATTTAACATTGAATTGCTAAATTAAATATGGTTTTTACCATGCTTTATTTTTACCATGCTTTGTCATCATTAAAAGGTTTAATGATTGTCTTTTAATAATGGCATGTAATGAAACCTTTTAGCATTCATTTCATTAAAGAATGGAACAAGCGCATTTGATGTAATTTTTCTTCTTTCTTTCATCCATAACTGAAAATGAGAAGGTCTCATTTACGTTATTGGTCTTTTCATATAACCATCTTAAACAAATGAGAAGAGTCTCATTTATTGGCTTCTTTATGATTGATTAAGGAATGAAGTGATGCATTGGATGCACATCATATCTTTCTTCCGTGATAACCAAAAATGTCAAAGAGAGGAAGAAGTATTCTTGCATTTTGTTTTTCGACTCATCTCTCCTTTAAGCATGCATAACCAAAACTTGAATGAGAAGAGTCTTATTTTTGGCTTCTTTCATCTAAGAAAAATCTCCACAAAAATATTTTTTCTCCTTTCCAACCAAACGATCTTGTTAACCAAGTTATCCAAGAAGAACAAGTGGTAGATCAGATTGGTCAGGATATAAAAACAGCGAGAGGATACATTGACAAAAGAGAGGATAACAAAGCGAGGAGTCAAAGCTGTCGCAAGGAGTTAGTATATTTCTACCACCTTGTTCTTATGTAAATTATTTTCCATATATTGTATCATGTATAGACGAAACATATTGATTTGGTTATGTTATTTCCATTGCTTTTTCCATTTCAAAAAAGTTTTGAAATCTATCATTTAACCAAATCATGCATGCTTTCATTTTCAATCCAACAATTGGCATTGGAGCCATTTTCTTATGCATAATTTCAGTTCCTATATGTGATGCATAGGTTTCCAATTAAATGTTGTATGTTGTATATTTTTATGTGATAGAAATATATATATATGTATGTTTTTCTCTTTTAGTTATCCGTAGAATATAATATTACCTTGTAAGTTTTTCTTCGTTTGGTTTTTAATAAGGAGGGTGGCCTATCATCGTCATGTTTCCTCTTTGGTCTCAATTTTCTATTTTCTTTTATTTTGTAATGTACAAAATTCTATAATATTGAAGATGGAGCAACCATGGATCGAGGAGAAGCATAAGTAATGGTTTTGGTGTATTGGAAAAGTTTCAGTTTTATGAAAACCAAAGTGCTAGAATTTTGTTTCGACAAAGTTTTGGTTTTGTGAAAACCAAGGTGTTGGAATTTTTGTTTTAACAAAGCTTCGGTTTGATGAATTGTAGGTGCTGGGATGTTTTTTCCGTGTCAATTTTACCAAAAACAAGTGCTTGATTTTTCATTTTCATATTGTCAAGGTTTTGGTTTTGATGAAAACAAGTGCTGTTTTTTTGTTGTTTTCAAAGTGACAAAATTCAGTTTTATAAAAATGACACTACACATTTTTATCAAATGGGCCAGGTCATGTGGATGAAGAGTTCGAAGTGGAAGATCCAACTTTAAGAAATTTTTTACCTAAAAGCCTTGTAATTTTATTTATATTCTAGGATGGACAATCAAATGCGGCTTATTAGTTGATGAGATGAATGGATGAATGGATGCAAATAATATGGGATATTATATGATTGTATGCCATTTAGAAAATTGCTAATCTTAAGCTTTGTCATGCACTCATTATGTATGATATATATAATGAAATAATATAGGATGGATAATAAATTACATTTAGACAAGATGGTATTTATTAAAAACCTAAAGACCGAAAAAAACATTTAGCAGGAGAGGATGCTCATGTGAGAGTTCACAGTCTCCATACGAGGGCCCATTTGCATGTGTTGAAGTGTTACTCTCCACAGGAGGACATGAATTCTAAATCTTGCATGTTTTGGGTCTCTTTAAGGATAAGTCAACTAATTTGTAACAAATGTAACCTCCAACCGAGGTATGGTCTGCATGTACCTTTAGTGGCTGAATCAAATGGTTGCACGCTCAATATATTTTATCAATAATTTGCACCGTAGCTCTGTTGGTAAAAGTATGGACCAAATGATGGCGCTTCTCCAAAATTTAGGCATGAAGATGTTTGGTAGTCTTTTGAGTAGGAGGGTCTCGGTTTTTCTTTTAAGGGATAATATGGCCCACCATCACCTAGTCTATTATAGATAAGAAAAACAACGGTCATATAAAGTTTTAATTTTTCAAGTTTTGTTAATTCTATCATCATGCATACATGTAACATGATTTTATACAAAGTTCCAATGTTAATGACTAGTATGCTCATGTTTTAATAATTTATATTTTCAAACATAATCAACCATAATACGAATCCACTCACCTTGCTCTTGAAAAAGTAAAAATTAGAAAATGGAGTGAAATTTAATGATGGAGGCATAACCTTGACATTATTCTTTAACATGAATGAATTTTATAGGTGTAACGGACAATCACCTGCACCTCTAGGTGGTAATTCAACTTCTAAGCCAGTTCAACAACATGAGCAATGGCAGAATGCTGATAAGACTTGTAAGTGTTATATTCTAGCTTTTATCTGTAAAATGTTGCAGAAGTAAATTGCTTGCATGAAAACTGCTAGTGTAATGGTCCATCACCTACATGAGATGTTTGGTGTGAGGACTAGGTTTGCAAGATTGAAAGCTAACCAAACTTTTCATAATCTTAGACAAAAATATTTTAAACTGGTGCGGGATTACATACTAAAGGTAATCTCTGTAGTTACTGAGGCTGAGATGCTTTAGGAGGATATTGATGCAGACACATAGATGATTATGATCACCAATAACTTAAACTCATCTTTTTAGCAGTTTAAGTTGGACTACGAGCTCATCAACAAGGATTACACCTTGAGTACGTTGATGAATACCCTCCAGAGTGTAAAGGAGATATTAAATATAAAAGCTAATGTAGCATCTTCTTCTAGGCCCAAGGCTAAGGGCAAGCAAAAGAAGAAGGGTCAAATGAAAAAAAGGCCCAAACAAGGGTCAAGGTCTAACCCATAAAACTGAAGACCAAACCAGAAACCAAGGGAAAGTGTTCCGATACGTTGAGTAGGGTCACTGGAAAAGGAACTAGGCAGTCTACCTTGAATCCCTCAAAAGTAAACAAGGTATGGATTTCCTAAGTTTGTTAGGAGCTAGAAATGTGGCAGATTTTAATTCTTAACTTTTAGATTCAGGAGCCACTAACCATGTTTTCAATTCTTTGTCGGGGTTCCAAAAAAGGAAAAGACTACATAAAGGCCAGTTTCAAGTTAAGATAGTAGATGGATACTTTGTTTCGCCAGGATCAGTGGGAGTAATTATCTTAGACTTTGCTAGTAGTCATAGGTTATATTTGGAGAATGTATATTATATCCCAAGGATTGCAAGGAACATGATTTCTATTTTTTGTCTAATAAAATCTTGTTATTCCTTCTATTTTAAAAATGTTGTTTCAATATATGAGAATAAGGATTTTATTTGTAACACGATAATTAAACAGGGATTGTTCTTTATAAAACCTATGACAGGCTCACTAAACACTACAGTATTAATAAAACCAAGACAATCCAATGACTCTAGAATTAATTCAAAATATTTATGGCATTTAAGAATGGGTTATATCAATCAGAAAAGACTTGACAGGTTAGTGGAGGATGGGATCCTTGCAGGCTTTGATAATGATCAATTACCCACCTGTAATTCTTTTATTAAAGGAAAGATGACCAAAGTCTCATTTACTTCCAAAGGAAATAGAACTGAATCCACGTTGGACCTGGTATGCACTGATGTGTGTGGGCCCATGAACATACAAGCTAGAGGAGGTTATGAATATTTCATAATGTTTATAGATGATTACTCTAGACATGGCTATCAATATTTGATGCAAAAACAGAGTGAGTCTTTTGGAAGGTTTAAGTAATTCAAAGTTGAAGCTGAGAAGCAGCTAAGTAAGCCATTAAAATAACTTCAATAGGATTGAGGTGGTGAGTACTTAGCTGGAGAATTCCAACAATTTCTAATTGACAATGTAATTGGTTCTAACTCGTCAGCTCCTAGAATACGTTAGTAGAATGGTGTAGCTGACAGGAGTAATGGGACACTATTGGAAATGGTGAGATCAATGATGTTCTATGCTAGCCTTCAAAAATCGTTCCAGGGATATGCCATACAAAATGGCAATCTATCTTCTTAACTTTGCTCCATCAAATTTTGTGCCTAAAACACCTAGGGAGTTGTAGATTGGATGACTTCCTTCATTGAGGAAGTTGAGGACTTGGGGATGCCTAGCCCATGTTCTAAGGTTTGTTTGTAGGATATCCTAAGTGTACACAAGGGTAGTATTTTATAGTCCTCAGGATAGGAAGGTGTTTGTGTTTACAAAAGCAACCTTTTTAGAGGAAGAATTTGTGCGAAATGATGAAGGAAGAAGTGAAGTAATACTAAAGGAGTTAGCAATTTCATCCAAACCAAGAGTTGATTTGGATATAATAGAACAAGATGTCAAAATGTATTCAAGAGTTTCAAAAGAGCAGCCTGAACATCAAGTCATTCCTAGACATAGTGGGAGGGTTGTGAGACAACTAGACAGGTATCTAGATCTTAGAGAAGGCATAGTTGCTATCTCGAACTAGGAAGAAACAATTCCTATTACTTATGCATAGGCTATTTATAATGTTAATGCAAAAAAACTACTCAATGTGATGGAATTGGAAGTAGATTCCATGTATGCCGATGAAGTCTAGATCCTTATAGATCTACCACCAGATGTAAAAGCCATAGGGTGTAAATGGATATACAAAAGAAGAAAAGGATCAAATGGAAAGGTAGAGACTTTTAAAGCTAGATTGGTAGCTACGGTTTATACTAAAAGATGTGGGTATAGACTATAAGGAGATTTTTTCTCCAGTTGCCATGCTTAAGTCCATCAGAATTCTTTTGGCCATAGCAACCTATTTCGATTATAAAATATGGAAAATGGACGTCAAGACTGCATTTGTTAATGGAGATCTTAAGGAGGCCATTTATTTGGCCCAACCAGAAGGATTCATTGAGACAACTAATGAGCATAAGATATGCAAATTGTAGAGGTACATTTATAAACTTAAACAAGCATCTAGGTATTTGAACATTAGGTTTTATAAGTTTATCAAAACCTATGGATTCATACAAAACATAGATGAGCCTTGTGTCTATAAAAGGATATAAGAAGGCAATGTAACTTTCCTAATCTTATATGTCGATGATATTCTGCTTATTAGGAACGATGTAGCAATGTTATCTACGGTTAGGGGATGACTGAATGATCAATTCTCAATGAAGGATTTGAGAGAGGCTAGCTATATTCTAGGGATCAAACTTATAAGGGATCGTAAGAACAAACTAATGGCCTTATCTCAAATAATCTATATAGAGATGATGCTCAATAAGTTTGCCATGCAAGATTCCAAGAGGGGTTTCACACCTATTAGGCATGGAATCAAACTTTCAAAGGAGAAAGCTCCAAAGACCCAAGAGGAGGTCGAACACATGCATAAAATTCCATATGCTTCGACAATTGGAAGTTTAATGTATGTTGTACTTTGTACTAGATCGGATATCTATTACGCAGTGGGACTGGCAAGTAGATTCCCGTATAATCCAGGAATGGATCATTGGACTGCGGTTAAGTGCATACTAAAGCATATTTGTAGGAAGAAGAACTTAATGTTTTTTTACTCTAGAAGTAACCTTATTCCGATAGGATATGCAGATTCCAATTTTCAATCAAATGTTGATTCAAGGAAGTCAACTTTTGGTTACATATTTGTTTTAGGAAGTGGAGCTATAGTCTAGAGAAGTATCAAGCAATCTTGTATTGCTGGCTGAGTATGTTGATGCTTCTGAAGCAGCCAAAGAAGCAGTCTAACACCGCAAGTTCCACAAATAATAAAAGAAGTAGTTTAGCTCCACAATTTCCTGAGGAAAAAACCACCATTACACTTTGTTTGGATAATAGTGGGGAAGCAGTTAATTCTAAAGACCCTCAGAAGGATAAAGATTCCAATCACATTAAGAGAAAGTATCATCTCGTAAAAGAGATAATACAATGTGGTGAGGTGAATGTGGTAAAGATTCCTACAGAGTAAAACCTTGCTGATCCATTTACGAAGACGCTATCTTAAAAGAGTTTTGACGGTCACATAGTAGGGATGGGAATGAGGGATATGTCAAACTTCCTTTAGGGAAAGTGGCAGATTGTCGAAGTTATACAAACAAAGTTTCCTAAAAAGCAAGTGTATTTACGTATAACTTAATTTTCTTCTAGTTACATTTGTAATGAAAAATATTTATTATTAATAAAACAAAAGAGTTTGGTTTTATTTGTATGAGCATTACATATATCTAGTAATAAGGTACCAAGATTCTTTTGTAAGTAATATACATATATATATGGAGATGTGTAGGAAACATGTATATTATTATAGTCTAAATTCGTTAATTCATAGTTGAATAATCAAGTTGGTCTCCTGATTATGGTTTAGACTGTAGTGTTGCGATTTATCTTCATATAACTAAATGAGTTTACTTTAAGGGAACGATGAGTTTTATATCATGGTAGTAGTTGACTATCAATAATTGCATTATTAAATGAATCTGGAATCAAGTATGTTTTAAGGAAAAAAAAGTGGGCCATTACTTTAATCTTCAAACATGGATTTTAGCATTTTGCTATTATGAACAACAATCTTAATGATTAGTAAACTCACATCTGTTTCATTATAATTCTTCATGTGATCATAATGGATTTGTACAGAGTATCAATCCAGTGTCTGCATGTTGGAATTATTAATTGAAACATATATCATGGAACATTCACTCAAATAAAGTGATTATAGTGATACCATCAGTTTTAGATGTTTTTACAGAGATTGGTGATTAAACTAACACCAATAGTTTGATAGACTAGCTAACCATAAAGTCTTAGCACCAAGATGCAATCTTGTGTGTTAATCACCATATAGAGTAAAACTAGAGATCTAAAAGGAAAAACCAACATAAGGGCAAAACTTTTACCCTTTATAGAGTGAATGGCTACAATATGGTTTATAATAAAGTTTGTAATTGGACATATTATTTGAAACATGTATTCTCATAATACTTAGTAATTCAAGAGTTCATCCATTTGTATTTAGTGGAATGACATCTGATTAATAAGTTGGAATTAATTCAAATAAGATTAAACTAATTCCAGGTTTATTGGAGCTTGAATTATATAAGTCCAATTAGATTCCCCATTTGGCTTCTTGGAAGGTTATCAAGCAAAGTAAGAAATATAAATAGGGGTTTTAAAACCCATGATTGAATGTCGAGCTTACCTGAGTTAAAAGCCCAAATGAACATTTAATCTTAGGCTTGACTTTGGTTTGATTTGATTAGTTAGATTAACTAAATTATAAGAAAGTTATCGAAGAAAGAAGGAGGGCATATTTTGGGTTTTTATACCTAAATGTGCAGCCGCACATTTAGCATTGAATTGGTAAATTAAAGATGGCTTTTATCATACTTTATCATCATTAAATGGTTTAATGGTTGTCTTTTAATGATTGCATGTAATGTAACCTTTTAGCATTCATTTCATTAAAGAAAGGAAGAGGTGCAGTTGATGTATTTTTCTTCCTTTTTCCATCCACAACCAAAAATGAGAAGGTATCATTTAAGTTATTGATCGTTTCATATAACATCTTAAACAAATAAGAAGAGACTCATTTATAGACTTCTTTATGATAGGTTAAAGAATGAAGTGATGCATTCGATGCACATCATAACTTTCTTTCATGGTAACTGAAATTGGCAAGGAGAGGAAGAAGTGTTCTTGCATTTTGTTTTTTGACTCACTCTCTCCTCTCATACATGCATAGTTGAAACTTGAATAAGAAGAGTCTAATTTTTTACTTCTTTCTTCTAAGAAAATGTCCTAAAAAATATTTTTTCTCCTTTCCAACCAAAGGATCTTGTTAGCTAAGTTGTCCAAAAAGAAAAAAATGGTAGATCGGATTGGTCAGGATATAACAACAATGAGAGGATACAACAACAATAAGAGGATACAAAAGCAAGGATTCAAGGCTATAGTAAGGAGTTGGTATATTTCAACCATTTTTTTCTTATGTAAATTATTTTCCTTATATCTTATCATGTATAAGTGAAACATATTGGTTTTGTTATGTTATTTCCACTATGTTTTTTATTTTGAAAAAAGTTTTAAAATCTACTGTTTAACAAAATTTTCCATGCTTTCATTTTCAATCTAACACTAGATCCACAGACCCCTTATCCATTCTGACACTACCAGTAGTGCATGGATGTAAAAATCTCCCAAATCATCTAACTTTTATGGTACTGTTATCACTTCAATGGAGTTATTTTTGCCAAATACTTCATTCTCTAGCTTCTCTTTTATAGATTCTACAGGAGTGAGTTGAACTTTTAATTGCTCTTTTATATCTTAAAATTCATTCAGTTCTACTTCCTATGATTTCCTCATTACTCAAATAAGATATGTAATTGAAGTTTGGTATTTTTTTGATTTCAGTCAAGTTATATTTAAACTGTAAGGAACTTTCATTAGACTTTTGCCTTTCTGCTTCCCCAATGTCTTTCGCTTGATTGGGCTTTTCTTCAGTATCCTGGGTGATTACCATTGTCCTTTCCGTCGGATTTGTCTTGGTATTGCTAAGAAATGTTCTCGCACTTCGTGTCGACAATGCCTCTACTAATTTGCTCATTTGGACTTCTAAATTGTGTATAGAGGAGGTGTGATTCCTTGATACTCATTCAAATTTTTCTTCTAGACTCTTGTAAGTGTATTCTATGCTCCTAATCTTTTCTAAATCTTATCTAACTTGGAGTCCATCAAGTTTGGTTTCTCCAGTTCAAAACCAGGTAATCCTTGAGTCGAAATTGACCTTTCCCATTGTATAACATTAGAAGTTCAAGTGATTCTTCCACCTAGGGTTATATGTTTTTGAGTAGGGTTCGTTCTCCCCTTCTTAAACAAATTGCGCTTCGATATAGTTAACTTTTTTTTATTCATTGTCTTTCATCAAAGAGCAATGAATGGTGTCTTGGTTATTTCGTCCGCACGGCTCATATCTTTGTTGAATAGCTTTCATAGAGTTAAATAGGAGACTTTAATATTATTTAGTTATTAGGTCAAGTTATCAATCTTAGCTTGCATATCCCTAATCGAGCTAACAACTAAAGCTCCCATTAGCTCACGGAGGGTTGTATGTGTTCTACTCCTATCCATTGTCCAAAGAAAACTATGATTGGCCATTTCCTCTAACAACTCCTCCATTTCATCCAACATCTCCCTCATCAAAGATCCTCCTCATGTTGCATTAATGGTACCTCAGGTGAGTGGCTTCACTCTATTATAAAAAGTTTGGAAAAAAACTTTTTAGGTAGGTTATTATGATAACACCTCCTTTATAAATCTTTGTACTTTTCTAAAGCCTCAAAAGGTGACTCCCCATCACTTTGTTGAAAGTTTATGATTTCTTTGATTATTTTTGTAGTCATCATAAGAGGGAAGTACTTATCAAGTTAAGAAGACTTCACTTCTTCTATTGATTTTGATGAAATTCAAAAAATAATAATAAAAGAAGTGTGTGAACTATTTTGATGAGTTTATTAAGTGCACAGATAAATGTATGTAAAATAAACGACCAAATCAAGACTATATTCAAGTGCTGACTAAGATGACGTCACAAGACTAAGATGAAGACACAAGACGAAGCGAAGATACCCAGATGAATCATAGAAATTAAATCAAGATGATATAATTAAAGAATAATCTACAAAGTCAGTCAGTTAGTTGGAGTTAGTTATAGGACTCAACTAATAATAGATCTATGAAGATTTTACAAGCAGTTTTCTCAAGAAACCGTTAAAGAATTAGACTATAAATATCAGTTGTAGTCATAAACAAAATAACTTTTACTTACTCCTATTTTACTTACAAAAAATAATTCTGTGATCAAGTGATTATACTGTAAAAATATCCTGAGTGAAAAGAAGGAAGAAAAAAGATCAAGAACACCTGTAAATGAGTGTAGAAAGCTCAAACAATATTTTTTCAAGTGAAAGGAAGGCAAGAGACTGAAGAGGCTAAGATAGCAGATAAAGAATACTCTGTGAAAGAGACCTGAAGAGGCTTTAAAAGAGTAGAAATAATACTTCTAAAGTTGCAAGAGATAGTGAAATCTCACATAAACTTTGAGGACTAGACATAGCCCAAAGGTTAAGGGTGAACCAGTATAAATCACGGTGTCATATTCTCTAACCCTTCATCTTTTTAATTTCTTGTTTTTGGAAGAATAGATACTATTTTTTCTGTTGCATTACTTAAACGAATTAAGAGAATTATTATGTTATCATCTGAGCTTTTCAAAAAAATCAAGAAGATTTTAAAGATTACCGTCTTAGACGATTTAACACAATTCGACCCTCCTTGTGTAATTTACATATTATATGTGATTTTTATATTAACAAGTGATTTACTTCTGTTGGTATTAAAGCGTAAGTTTTCAACAAACGCTGCTACAAAGTGAGGACAAAGATCCATGGCTAAATCACATGTTTCTATAGCTAAAGGTGCCTCCATCTGAAGACCCTCTACATTCAATGCTGAAGATTATCATTATTGGAAGGACAAGTTGTGGCTCTTCATAGAATCCAAACACATTGATCTTTGGGATATCAGTGAAAGTGGTCTATATATTCCAACAGTCTTCGAAGGGAAAAACATCTCCCATAACCAATGGTCAGCTGACCAAAAAGCTCGCATTCAATTAAACTCAAAGGCCAAGTTCTTTTTAAGTTTTTCTCTAAGCAAAAGTGAATATGATATGGTTCATGGATGCGAATCTATAAAGGAAATATGGGACACAATAGCCATTGCACATGAAGGCACAAACAAGGTGAAATAATCCAAGATTGGTATTATTCTTCATCAGTATGACCTATTCAAGATAAAAGATGATGAGTCTATTGATCAATTGTTTAGAAAATTCCAAACAATTATTAATAGACTTAACGCTCTAGGGAGAATCTATGATAGTCAAGATCATGTCAGAAAGATCCTCTGAAGTCTTCCAAAAAGATGGAGACCCAAAGTAACAAGAGTATAAGACGTCAAGGATTTAAGCAAGCTAAAGCTAGATGAATTGCTTGCTTCACTGAAAATCTATAAAGTAGAGCTTGATGTAGAAGATAAACCTAGAAGGGATAAATCTATTGCGTTGAAGGTTGGTCAAAAGAATCAAAAGAACCAGAAGATGCAGAAAAATAAAAGTACATCTTAAAAAGCGTTAAAGATCGAAGAAATCAACAAATGATGATGCTAGTGAATCTGATCAAGATTCAAGTGAAGATGAAGACTAACTATCCCTTATTTCAAGAAAAATTAGATGAATGTGGAAATAGAAAACAAAGGGAAATAAAGACTTCTCTTTCAAAAAAATTAGTAAAGATGGTTCGAAGAATGAGAAAAGCTCTATTGTGTGCTATGAGTGTAATAAACCTCGACATTACAACTCTAAATGTCCATTACTCAAAAGAAAACAAAAGAAGAGTAAAGAAAATAAAAAAAAAGCATGATGGCAACATGGGAAGATCTAGATTCGTCTGAATCTGAATCAAACTTAGAATCATCAGAACAAGAAAATATATGCTTGGTAGTTGAAGGTGAAAGCGATGATGAGGTAATATCTGACTTTAAAGATCTTCAACATGCCTATTTAGAACTGTTAGAAGATTCACATTCTATTCTAAAACAATATAGATGGTTGAAAAAGAAATATGTTGAAAATTCTAAGAACACAAAACTCTTAGAAGAAGAAAACATCTGTCTTTAGAAACAAGTAGACGATGTGAAAAGAAAGTAACTGTAGATATATCTAAGGAGATTAATCAGCTAAAAAAAGGATTATTATTCTTTCAACAGATTTATCCAAAATTTATAGAAAGTATAAAAAGTATGAATGGTATGATTGGAAGTTATAGACATCCAGATGATAAAAGTGGTTTAGGCTTTTCTAGTAGAAATACTAGTCATAATAGTAATGTTCTTTATAATAGGAATTTGGTTCCTAATAGAAAGAAAAAAACCGTATTCTTATTATTATTCAAAGAATAATTATAAGACTAACTCCAAAAGACCCAAGAAAATATGGGTACCTAAGAAGGATATAATATGTACTACAGATCTCCTTACTTGGAAGAAGGAACTACCATCAATGGTACATGGATAGTAGTTGCTCGTGACACATGATGGACAGAAGGTCTATATTCCTAGGCCCCTAATATAAGCAAGCAGGATCAGTAACTTTTTGAGATAACCAGCAGGGCAAAATAATTGGGATCGGCAAAATTGGTAAAGATTCCTTTTCATCTATTGATAATGTTATGCTAATTGATGGTTTAAAGCATAATCTAATTAGTATAAGTCAATTATGTGATTCTAGTTTTGAAGTATCCTTTAATCAAAATTCTTGTTTAGTTAAAAACAAGGACGGGTCCATATTCTTTTCTGCCAAGAGATGAAACAATCTCTATAAAATTAACTTAGATGATTTGAAAAGTTAAAATATTTCATGTCTTATATCAAAAGATGATGAAAAACTGATTTGGCACAAAAAGCTAGTTCATGTTAGCTTTAAACATATTTCTAAATTAGTTTGACATGATTTAGTGAGAGGTATACCAAAGATAAGTTTTAAGAAAGATTTCTTTTCTAAGAGTTATTAGAAAGGAAAACAAGTTAAAACATCTTTTTCATCTAAGAATGTTGTAACTACGTCTAGACCTCTAGAGCTGTTTCATATAGATTTGTTTGGACCAACTAGAATAGTAAGTAATTGTTGGATCTTGTTTTTATCTCATAAAGATGAATCTTTTAAATGCTTTAAAGTTTTATCCAAAAAGTTACAAAATGAAAAAGGAATTTCTCTTGTTGGAATTAGGAGTGATCATGATGGAGAATTTGGAAATGAAAAATTCAAAATGTTTTATGAAGAGAAGGGAATTTTCTATAATTTTTTTGCTCCTAGAACTCCATAATAAAATGGAGTTGTAAAAGAAAGGACAGGTCGATTTAGGAAATGGCAAGGACTATACTATGTGAAATGAATCATCCTAAGTACTTCTGGATAGAAGCTGTAAATACAGCTTCTTATATTCAAAATAGAGTATTTAAGTGACCTATTTAAAATAAAACTCCATATGAGTTATGGAAGGGAAGAAAGCCAAATATTTCTTACTTTCATCCTTTTAGATGCAAATGCATTATTTTCAACACAAAACAAAAACTTGGATAAATTCGATTCTAAGATCAATTCAAGAATTTTTCTAGGTTATTCTATTAGTTCTAAAGCTTATAGAGTTTATAATCTTGTTTCTAAATCTATTGAAGAATCTATGCATGTAAAGCTTGATGATGATTTTCATCTAGACAAGAGAGACGATTCTGATGACGAAATCTATTTGCTCCCTTGGTTAGTAACTGACAATTCAGGAGCTTAAATTTTATTAGTAGATTTGTCTTTGAGTTAGCTTCAATTTGAGACTTGAATCACTGAATTCCACTATTTGAGTCAAAAATTATGATTGAAATATCGCCCTTCCGGTGATCCAAAATCTAATGAAAAAATTGGGAATTGTTTTGTCCTGAGTTCTAGCTCAGACAAATCTATAATTTATCCCAAATATCAGTCAATGAGTCAAGAATTTAATTATGAAATTTCAGAATTTTTGTCCAAACTAGTCTCGAGATAAAAATCCTAAAATGACTAAAGGTCAAGTTTGCCAGAAACCTAAAAACAGTGCAATTCTAGTCTATTTGTTTCATTTATGCATTTTATGTCAACGAAACCCAAATAATTCTAAGACATGATAAACAAGCTATCGATAAATGTAAAATGAATGTAAATGACTTTGAATTTAGTCCTAAAGATATATGAAAATATGATTGTATCAAATTCCCCCACACTTATCTCTTGCTTATCCTCAAGTAAGAAAAAGAACATAAAGTAGAACTATAGAAAACCTGAAAAATAAAGTTCAGAAAAAGAAAATGATGCAATGCGAAGAAAAATACTCAAGTATGCAGTATTCAAATCAGATCCCCACCTATTTCAAGAAATTCAAGCATGATAACTAGAACTCAGTTTACCACAATCAACACATAAAATTAATGAACTCAATTTACATGTAACAATCAAGCTAATCTATCATAATAGAGTTAGAGGAAATCTATGCCATATCGAAATAATAAGTCCTCTCATTGAAATACACTACATCATTCAAACTGTTTAGGCTCAAATGTGTAACTCTCAAAATTCGATCAACGAATACATTCTACCATATGCTTGTCTTTCAATCTTGACAACACTATCAAAGTGCGTATATACTATACACAAATCAAAAGGTCTTTAGCATAGTTGTAATGGGGTTGGGCTAAAGGTGAGGTAAATGAAAGATAGGAGAAAGCTAAAGCAAAGGAAGTAGAGCTATACAGAATATCATAGAACCCGTTAGATGTATACATCTAGGTACATAATTTTGCAATTTAAACATAAACAACTCTACTTCTTTTCATTCCATTAGGACTTCCCATAGACAAGTATATAATTCGAAACACTTGGGAAACACTTTCCTTTTCTTTCTCATATCACGACACAAACTTTTTTTTTCAACAATGCCGAGTTATGTTCATAGCCAAACATTCAGATTAACACCATGTCATCATATATTAACTAACTCACATCTTTAACTTTTCCAAATGGATGCTCTACTAACCTTGGCCACAGGGTATAGAGTATAAAAATGAGATCAAGGCTAAATTAATAATGTGGAAAGCAAAGAAATGGATAAAAGCTCAAAGGGGCTATCTAATGGAAATCATGCTTTAGGTTGGCTATTTAAGTTCAAGGGGTTTAACATAGATGCCTTTATCACGTTCATGCAAGCATGCTAAGTCAAGATATTAAGCAAGTTGTAAAGAATTATATTATTGAAAGACTGAACACAACAAAGAATAATGTTGAAGTCACAATAGCTCACATAGGTCATCTATTAAGTCGATACAACATAGTTTCAAGGTCACTCTACTATCTAGAAAGCTCAAGTTTTCCATGAAACCTATTCATCAATTTTATGCATTCAGCGTTATTAACCAAATCTCACGCATTATAATCAAACTCGTCCAATGATTGGGAATCTGAAAGAAGGCTAAAACACCTAAGATGCAAGAAAAACATAAAATATTTTTTAATTTTTGAGAATTCTTTTATTCAAATTTTATGGTTTATTTTGTACAAAATATGCAACTAAAGTGAAATTTTTCTAAAGTTCAAGCAAGCGCAAGAAGGTACGGCAATTTACTCTTCAAAAGACATCATAAATTTGTACCTAGACTACCATTTTAACTTAGAAACGAACTAAAGTCCACCCCCCCAACACTTAAACACAAAATTCTCCTCAATGACGAAGTAAATGCAAGAAGGAAGATGCAAATCAAATCTGAAAAATAGAAACAAAATCCAAAACATAGAGAAAGCAACAAAAATTGAAATGAGAAAAGAGGGAAGAAGAAATCAAATATGATTTATCTCTAATAGGTTGCCTCCCATTAACTGCTTTTGGTTGTAGCCATTAGCTCGACATTGTGTGCACATCATTCTCTATAGTTCGACAAGCCCACTGCCACTTTCTCCTTCAAAATGTCCTTGAAGCCTTTTTAAAAAGGCTTTAATCGATGGTCGTTAACTTTGAAGCTTTGGTTGCTACCTATGTCACAAATCACAATAGCATCATGTGGAAATACATTAATAACAATAAAAGGACCATGCCATCAAGAACATAACTTACTAGGAATGAGCTTGATATGCGATTGGAAGAGAAGAACTTTCTCTCCCATCGAAAATTCCTTGCTTCTAACCATTCGATCATGATATGCTTTTGCTCTTTCCTTCACAATTCACACATTCTCACACGCGGCATTTCGTAACTCCTCGAGTTCTTGAAGTTGTAACTTACAATGAATTCTAGCATTGTCATAATCCAAGTTACACTGTTTAATGGCCCAAAATGCATGATGTTCAAGCTCCACGGGAAGACGAAAATTCTTTCCATAAACCATCCGAAAAGACCACATGCCTATAAGTGATTTATATGTAGTGTGATATGTAACATCCCATCACCATTGGGAGGTTAAAATACTAAATATGTGTGACTAATGAGACCTTAGAAAGGAATTTTCACGCTCATGCATAAAATGGTATACACATATACGTGAATAGTGATATTTTTTTGGACATGAAAGTAATTGTACATGCACTCATGAATAATCCCGGGTATAATTGGATTGATCTGTGATTCTTGGAAATTTTTTAATTTTTGAGAATTATGAATGTTTCTATATTAAAAATATTAATGGTTAGTAGAATTGTGAGATTTATGAATTTTGGTGAACTTATGGAAAATAGGAAAAAGAAGAGAAGAAATCAAATGAAGGATTGGAGATAGTTGGATTGTAAAGATCAGAGTTAGTGGGAATTCGTTCAAAAGACACTAAGTCAAAACTTAGACCTTAGGAAGATGACAAGTGTAAGTTGCATGTATTATGTATCAAAAGTTTGAGTAAATCGAAGAGTTAAAAAGGGGGTTGGTATTTTTCCTAAGTTCTTTGCTTATTATCCTCGTCTCCAAATTTCTTCCCATAGAAAGAGTTTTCCATTAAACTCCTTCTGAGAGTTAACTCTGATTCTTCATATCCCTCACCATTTCCTTTACTCCCAAAGTGTTTCTTCTGCCTTAAGAAAAACTAGAAGTTGGTTAGTGTTCACAGAAGAGTACGTGATTTTGCAGGCAATTAAGGCTTTGGGGATAGTTGAAGATCTTGGAGTTTTTCAACAAGAAGGTAGTGAATACATTTTTTAGAATTGGAGATTTTGAAACAAATTTGATGAGTTACTATCACGTGCATGAACATGGCATTTGCATATTATTATATTCTTGAACACTGTGTTAAGGGGATGAAAATTTGGGGATATGGCGTTATTTAGGTTTTGATGGATTATTAGTGATCAGGTGTTGGAAATGATTCTTGGAGTTGAAATAGAAATAAAATGATGTATAAGATTAGTGTAGAGAGTTAGATATGGAAAGGTGAAATGCTCTGTTTCTTCACTGAGCATGTATGAATACTTAGGTGTTTATATATGAGAGTTGATGAAGACTTAGAGATGTCCAGGAGCATAGACGTTTCGTTTGTAAAGACTTATCGTCTGTGTTTTATCGTCTGTGGTTGACTATTCTACTGTCTTTGTTGACCACTTATCATTTGTGTTTTATCATATGTGGTTGACTATTCTATCGTCTATGTTGGCCACTTATCGTCCATGTTTTATCATCTGTGGTTGACTATCCTATCGTCTGTGCTGACCATCTAGCGTCTGTATTTCTTATCGTCTGTGGTTGACTATTTTATCATCCGTGTTGATCATCTATTCTCTATGTTCCACTTCGTCTGCCTCTTCCTATCATCTGCCTTTGGCGTATCGTCTGTCTTTTACTTCCATCTGTGTTTCACTTCGTTTGCCTTTGAGATTTCGTCTGCCTTTAGACACTTCGTCTATCTTTTGAAGTATCATCAGTCTTTTGCTTATGTTTGTGTTTCACTTCGTCTACCTGTGATATTTTGTCTGACTTTGATATTCGTCTGCCTTTGATATTTCATTTGCATTTAGCCATTGTCTAAGTTTTGAATATTTTTCTACTTCTGTTTTGTCTACTTTCTGCTTATATGACCAAATTATATAAATTACACTCTCTGATTTAACGTGAATAGTATACTTGAAAGTCAGAGTTTGGAGAAAAACCCAAAATGGCTCATTAGGTTATGAAATTGGATTCAAAAGGGTTGTTGAGGTATAACCCTTACGAATAATGCTTGTTAAGTGAATTTGGATATTTGATTGTGTTTATGATAACCTTGATGGAAGGATACCTAGGATTGTCATGAACATGCATTGTACATAATTCACTCCATATATGTGTGTTAATGAACACACATAATTGTACAGATTGTGATATATGTGTGTGTGTTATTTTGTTATAGAGGAACTATTGGAATGTCAACTTCTAGACGTTGCCGGCACTTCTAGGCATTAGCTTCAGGAGTAACTTGTGAGTAACTTAGATGGTCTCACTTAATTTCTTGTTACCCCCAGAATTTTTTTTTAATTATAAATTAAGCATGATTAGATAAATGGGGTAAATTAATATGGTATTTAATAAAGTTAGCATGAATTAGCATATGACATTAAATG